>MVAK01000119.1:0-58249 GCA_014825535.1 Cystofilobasidium bisporidii
CTAGGCGGGAGAAGGCCGCGGAGTTCAAGTCGAAGGGCGAATGAGATAGCGGAGGGTTGGAGTGTAGGGTGGATAGGTTGACTTGAGGGGGGATTGACTTATGAGTTTTCTTCTGAGGAACAGGAGGAAGAGCGAGACGAGAGCCAGCTCTTAAGGAGCTGGGGGGACGAGGATGGAGGCGGAATTCGGTACGGAGACGGTAGGATGGAACGGAAACGGAACGGAGACGGAACGGAGACGGGACGGAGACGGAACGGAGACGGGGAGGTGGAACGGAGACGGTACGGAGACGGGACGAAGGAGAAGAGCGGTCAAGATAGGAAGAGGAACGGAGACGGAGGTATGGAACCCGCCGGAGTTGACCGGAGCGGGTCGCGGAGTTGGCCTTCGGAGTTCGGAGTTGAGTCGGAAACCGGAGTTGCGGAGTTGATGTCCGCGGAGCGTGACAGATTGACACAAAATATGTGTCGATTGACACTTGTTTGCAAAGGGCGCACTTAGCTAGTGGAGGAGACCAAAAAGCAGCCACGCACACGATGGGTGGGGATTGTTGAGGACCGCTGGCCGACAAGTCGTTAACGACAGAAAGCTGAGCGCTCTATTGCAACTCTTTCAGTTTGCTTTACGGCGTATCTGCATTGATCGCAGGCGCTTGAAGTCCACGCGCGAAACCGCCGTCACTTGTCCTTTAGCCAGCTCAGCGGGAGACGTTGGTCAGCACTGCTGGCAGCTGCGGATGTTTGACTAGAGCAAGGGACCAGCACAGTACTTTTCAGACCGATTCATGGGCAAAGTAATACGTTTGCACGTCCTTTAAATAACGAAGCATGGCGTATCATGAGAACACGCTTTTGCCAGCACCCGTCCGTGCAATCACCCAGCATCCCTTCCGCGCAAATTAATGAAGAAATGAAATCATCAAGTTCTCCGGTCAGCTGTCCAGCCTGTGCCATCAAGTTCTAAGGGCTTGCTCGTTTGAACAGGCTCGGCAGTGACCTTGTCGCTGCTTTCGAAGGCGGCTTTTAGTTGGTGCAGCACCGACAGTCGTAAGGAAGCCTCGTTGTCGAATGAGCGTCTTCCTGACTCATCTTGCCAATGCCAAATGCACAGCAGCAGATTCACTAGGTCAACCACTAGCAGGAACAGACGGGCGTCTATTGATACAAATGTTTGCGAAGAGAGGGGTATCAGAAGGGTCATGACCAGGCCCAGGAGCCAGACGCGACCGCGGGGCGTCAGCACCGGAGCGAACGGGCGACAAATTGCGCTGGAGTCTAGGAAGTGGTTGGGAAGACACTTATCAGTGATAGCCAGGAAAAACAGCAAAACGTTAAGTCGTAGTCAGACGCTCCGCCATTGAGCCACTCGGCCGAGAGGAGTAGGTGTTCGAACATTAGACCAAGGCAGGACTCGAACCCGCAACCTCCTGATTACACTTGGATTTGGCTTAACCAACTGGGTTAAGGCCTGATATGACAACGTGTTTGTACCATTGCAGGTGAATTCATGTCATTGATCTGAACGGTGTGAACAAAACCGCCGGGATCAACATTTGCAACAGAGTGCTCTCGTTTGCGGTTGGGCTCGATTAAGCTGGGTCTGCGTGAAAACGAAAGCTTTCCAAAATTTCTATGTATTTGGAATAGGGAATTACGCAAACGTCGTCCGGATGGTGTAGTGGTATCACGCCGCCTTTGGGTGGCGGAGGTCATCGGTTCAATCCCGGTTCTGGACCTCTTTTTGTCGCAGTCGTTATTCTTTTGTACTTGCTTTTCCGCACAGGCGTGACTGTGCCGCTACATCATGTCTGCACGCTCGTGCTAAAAGGGACGTGACCCTAGATGTTCACGAATTTGACCGAGCGCTGACACGAGCCAGCAGAAGCAGATCAAGGTGAAAAGACTTTCCAGCTCAACCGGGTATTTTCAGTCCTTCAGAAGTCAAGCCCAGAGATGGAACAGGGGTCATAATATGCGCCTGCTCCTTGCTGTTACACAACTGATCGATTTCAGGCAAAAATCTGCCAACTTGGCCGGTTGGCTAAGTGGTACGGCGTGAGCTTCCGGTTATCCGAGCACGCTCAAGATCGTCGGTTCAATCCCGGCACCGGTCTATCGTTTCCCTTTTGCCGGCGCGGACGTCTGCCAACCTCTCGTTATCCCTCCATTTTTTTTCTTTACCACGCCGCATGCACACCACCTTGAAACCATGCCCAAAGATTTGGAGTGTCGAATGTCCAGAGCCGGCGGCGGCGGGCAGTAGTGCCGCCTAGGTGATGCGAACGAGTCGAGTCGACCGAGGCCGAGGCCGAACGGGGTCTCGTGCGCCACGCCCCCGTGAGCTGCCTGCCGCCTGACTGTCATCTCTCTCGCTCCCCCTACCTTTCCGACCAGCCTCTCAGTAGGCAAGGGCTCGTGATTGTTCTCCCTGCCCTATCGCTCGTCTTGAGACCTGGCTCTCCCCTGCTCCCGTCTCCTTCATCGTGGTCCCCCTTCCCCCTCCCCCGTCTCTCTCCTCGCCCACATGCGCCTCTTCTCCTCGACCCAGCACTACGCCGAGGACTGGTCGACAGTCACGCTGGCCTACATCCTGCGCTACCCCAATCCGTTTGCACGGCACATTCTTTCGGTCGACGTCCTCTCGCGCGTCGTCACTGAGGACGGAACGCTCAAGACGACGAGGCTCATCCTCAAGGTCTGTTCAGCTTCAGGCTTTCGCTTCTGACACCTTCTCTGGGCGCCCTCCCCTCTCACCTTCCCTTTCCCTGCCCGCCTTGCCTCTCTGCCTGCTCCGTCCAAAGTTGACATCCTGCCTGCTTTCCCGATCACCCGCTCGGCTTCGATCTCCAGTCTGGCAAGATTCCCATGTGGGCAATGGCGCTCGTCGGGGGCAAGGGTGTCGGTGCCTGGGTGCTGGAAGAGTCCGAGGTGCGCTTCGGCTGTCGTCCTTTCGCGTCTTCTCCCTCCCCCCTTTCCTTTCCTTTCCTTGCCGAGGTCGCTCGCGCCTCTCCGGATCTGCTGCTGCCTTTGATTCCCTTGGTTCGACCGTGAGCTGACCAGCCCCCCCCCCCCCTTTCCCTTCCAGGTCAACCCCTTTGCTCCGCACAAGCTCCTGCGCTCGACGACCAGGAACATCAACCACGGCCACCTCCTGGCTGTGCACGAGGTGCGTCCTCTGCCTCGCCTTCCCATTGCATTCGTCTCTGATCTTCGTCATCTGAACCCCTGCCAACCTTCACCAGACGACGCTCCTCAAGCCGACCCCTCTCCCCTTGACATCCTTCTCCGGCCCTCTTCCTCCCCCTTCGACAACTCACGAGACCCAAGGGGTTATCACGACCCAACTGGCGGTTGGCTATCTCCTGCGTGAGAAGGTCGAAGGATTCGGCGAGTCGCGCTTTGCGAAGGGGATTGAGAAGTCGCGGTTGGGGTTGGTGGACGTCATGCAGCGCCTGAAGGAGCGGCGGCAGAGGCTGAAGGAGGGGGTAGGGAGGGGAGTGGGACTTGTCGGTCTTGGCTGACGACACCACTCTCCTTTATGCTCCCTTCTCGTGCTCTCGTTCACTCTCCTCCCGCCATGTCTCTGCCCTTGTTGCGCCCCGCCTGTTCCCCCCTCGACCCCACCCCACTCAGCCCAGTCTCACTGTTCCGCTCCACGACTCCATCATCCAGTGTATCCCTGTACCTCAACCGCCCGTGTAAACACCAGATCGAATCCTCTTCAGAACGACTTGACTTAAGCAACCGACCGACGGAAGAAAGCGAGAGGGAGCGAGCGTACACGTGAAGGGGGGTCATGCAGAAGCCAGAGCGGGAACGTAAAGGGCGCCAGGGTTTGCTGGGCTATATGCTGTCGGCGGCCGAGATGTAGAGCACTGGACGAGCGATGGGCGTGCGAGGCCGAGGAAGGAAGGTGAGGATCCGGCAAACGGTCAGCAACCCTGCGATTCGGCGGGACCGGTACCGCGCCCACGTTCTCTCCAGCGCGCAGGAGGGTCCAGAGCTGGACGAGGAGCAAAGGAGCGGCAGAAAAGGGCGCAACTGACCATTGTTGCCTCGGATGAACGCGTCCCCAAACTCGGCCTTGCGCGCGCCGTTGACGTACTCGACCGTGTGCTCGAGCGCGATGTTCATGTAGCCGTCGAGGCACGACAAGGTGCCTTTGGTCGCGAGTTGTCGGGCAGCCATGTTAGGGGTGAGGAGGGGTGCAGCGGATGGTCAAGTCAGCAACGAGGGGCAAGGACACATGGACCATTGAAGTTGTCCCCCGTTCATCCAAGTGATGAGCAACAGAGAGCGAGGGAGGATGCAAGGTCTGAGAAGGAGGGGTGAAGGGGAAAGGGGGCAGGAAGGGACGGACCGCGGTAGTCGATGCCTGAGTTGAGCCTGACGACGACCTCGCTCCCGACGACAGCCTGTGTGGGGGCGCAAAGGAACAAATAAAGTCAGCGATCTGCCGTCTGACCACGGTAGCCCAAGCGAGATGAGCGGTCGCGAAGAAGAGGGAGGGGGGCGAAGGCCCGGCGGACCTTGAGGAAGCCTGAGGGCGAGCCGGCCGACGAGGTTTGGGGTGCAGAGGAAGGGGAGGCCGGAGCAGGGGACGACATGCTAACAGGAACTGTGACTGTCGGTAGTAGTCAGATGTCAGCCTGGCAGAGGCCGAAGTTGGGCTAGCTGGGAGCGGGAGAGGAAGGGACTGACGTGACAAAGGGATGACGGTTCGGGGCGAGAGGAAGCGCAACATGCTGCTCGGCCTTCACTCCAAACGGCCATCTCTGCTCCATCTTTCTCTCCGGACCTTCATCTCTCTCTGTCGCTTACAACGTGCAGATCTTCTTTGGTGCGAAGGCTCCTGTCTCTGGAACGCTCTGTCTCTGCCAGCCTGTGCTGACCTCGCTATTCGCTAGGGTGCCTCCCCCGTGGTCCCTTCGCTGCTCCGACGCGCCCGTCAGGGTCGCACGGCGTCCATCGCGACTTATATACTCGCCGCCGTTGGTCCTCCCCGTCGCCTGGTAGGCAAATACGGCAAGCATGTACTGGCCCTTCTCGACACCTGCGCTCCTCGCCGGATCAGCATCACCAGCCAGCGGAGCCGACGGCGGTGGGCAGCAGCGGCAGCAGGTCGCTTCGTTCGCCTTCTCGCGGACGGCCGAGCTCATGCTGACGCTCTCAGCCGACGAGCTCGAGCTTTACAACACCAGAGTCTGCCCCTCCCTCCCCTCCTTCATCGTCGATTTCTGCTTCAAGCTGAATCAAGCTTTCCTTATGTGCTGCTTGGCGTCTTCTCGCAGCCGGCAGTCCTGCTCAGCAGAGTCCGACGCACGCCCCCCGGTCTCGCCCAGGACGGCCCGTTCGAGCGCGCCTGGTTCGCGTGGGACGCGCGATCCATCTTTGTCCTCGTCCGTTCTTCACCTTCATTGCGCTCTTGAAGAGCCTTTCTACTTTGGTCTTGCATCTTGGGACCCTCTCGCTGAAGCCCAAACTTCCTTGCCTTACCTCGGCGCGGGCGCGCAGACGGCCAAGCACGCTCTTCTCCACTACGTTCTTCTCCCAACGCCGGCGCCCTACGATTATGTCCCGCCGTCAATGCGCCACGTTGACACGTTTGCGCCTGGCCCGGGCGAAGGGGCGTACCTGCCCGGCTGGGAGCTTGAGTACGCTGGATCGACGCTCATTCCTGGCGCGCATAGGTCCGCTCCCCCAGCCACTCTGCTCCCGCAGCACTCGCCCCCTTCGTGCCGTCCGCGGCTCTAGACGACTTACCCTCAAGCTGTTTTTTTTTTCCCTTCGCACCTCTTTACCAGCCTCGTCGTCCAGCCAGATGGTCTCACCCTCCTCCTTCTCTTTCCTCACCCAGCACTTCTGCGCCTCCCCCTCCCTCCCTTCCCGACCGACCTGCCGGACCCTCAAAAGCTCTCCATCGCTCCAGAGGCCCTCTCGCTCGACCCCGCTGACGGCAGCCCCCTTGACCAGCCATCCACGTCCTCGAGCGAGGAGGCCGAGCTCATCTGGAGCCGCGCACTAGGGGTCTATTGTCTCGTTCTTCCCGGCGGCAGCTGCTTTGTCCTCGCTCCGATTCCTCCCACCGACCCGACACCCATCTTGGCCGACCCAACAACCACCACTAGCAGCGTCGGATCAACATTGTCCCTCCCTCGAGGGTCCATTTCGCTGCCTCGCCCATCAGGGACGAACATGTCGGGCATTCCGGTTGCGCTCGACGCGCAACAACTCGAGCTGTGGGAAGAGCAACGCGGAGGCCTTGGGAAGCGCAAGCGCGAAAAGGGCCGGGCGGCCAAGGCGAGCTTGAGCGGTCGACTTGCGGTGCTAGCCGTCGGGTCTTCGTCGTCCGTCCTCTATGCTGCCCTGCCTGCCTCGATTTTGACAAGATGAGCTGACCCTTGGTCGTCGCGTTCGCATCTGCAGGGGCGCCGTTCACCTCTTCTCAGTCCCCTCGCTGCAGCCACACACGTCCGCACCGCTCGTCCTCCCCACGGCCGCTCAGAACCACAGGCTCGATCCTGGACCCGTCCTCGGCCTCTCGTGGACGCCGGACGGGGCCGCGCTCGCCGTCGGTTGGCGGCGCGGGTGGGGTGTCTGGAGCTCTGGCGGACGGCTGCTCGGGTGGGGCATGCGCGAAGAGGGCCAAGAGTCGTCCGCGACCGACGAAGAGTGGCTCGACGGCGTGCGGGCTGTCGGCTGGATCTCTGGTGGGCTCGAGCTCGCCCTGCTTTCGCGTCCCACGGGCCGGCTCTATCTCCAGCCGTTTGCCAAGTCGAGCTTCACGACGCTCCCAACGCCATCGGCGACGCTCTACCCCCTCCTGATGACTTCGCACTCGCTCCTCCTCTCGCCGATCGCCTCGCTCCCCTCGTCGACCTACCTCTCGACCCTGCACTCACTCCCGTCCTCCTTCGTCACGGTCCCCCTGCCACCCTCGTACATTCCCTACCAGTACCCGTTGCGGTACGCGACCGTCTCGGACGACGGCAAATTGGTCGCCGTCGCTGGCCGTCGAGGGTTCGCCACTTGGTCCCGAGGGAGCGGCCGGTGGAAGATGTTTGAGCGTGAGGAGGACGAGGAGGCGTTTCGCGTCCGCGGGGGCATGTGTTGGTTCTTGCACGTGCTCGTCGCCGGCGTCGAGCAGGACGGCAAGCACTTTGTACGCGCCTACCCACCTATACCTTCTCTTCGTCCGCATGCGCGCTGACGACGGAACATTCGCTTGACTTGACAGCTGCGCCTCTACTCGCGCGACGACTCGCTCTCCGCCACCTCGCACCTGTCGTCGATCCCGTTGCCAGCCCCGATCCACCTCATCAGCCTGCACGACAACTCGTTGCTACTTTACACGACGGCCAATACGTTCTATCATTTCCTCATCGTCCCGACCGACCAGGCTGTCGAGCTCCGCCTGTGCGGCAGCATCAGCTTCGAGGGCGTCGTCCAAGTGCCCGGGCGCGTCAGGGCCATGAGCTGGCTGATTCCGCTCGCGCAGAAGAGTTAGTCCCTCGTTTCGCTACAGTCGGATCCAATCTCTGCCCCTGCTCTCGGCTGACCGCGACGCCTCTTTTTTTTCGGGCGTCGCCCGCAGAGCTCGGCAACCCCGCCGATGATCTGCCGCTCGCAACCGTCATCTTTCTGATCGACTCGTCGCTCGTGCTGCTCCGCCCGCGGAAGGCCTCGTCTCACCAGCCGCACCGACGGACCCACTCGCTCCGGCCTGCGTCGCCCGCTTCGCCCGCCCACAAGCGCACGCAGTCGCTCCGGCCCGCCGAGCCCGAAGAGGTCAAGTATGACTTTCAGGTGCTCGCCGACCGGGTCGAGAGCTACTGGACGCACCTCTCTGGCATCGGCACGCTCGAAAACTCGCTCTGGGCCTGGGACGGCGAAAAGCTCAGGGTTTGGCTCGACGCGCTCACGGTCGACAGGGTCGAGAGCGGCGGAACGAAGGGCGAGGAGAAGGGCTACAAGCGCGTCGGCGAGAGCGTCAGCATCCCTCTCGATTTCTTCCCGCTTTGTGAGCATCTTGCACATCCCTCAATCTAACGGCATTCGACGGACACCCGACTGACTGTTGACTCGCTCCCCGTGCTATTGCGTACAGCGGTCCTGATGGACAAGGGCATCATCATCGGCGTCGAGTCGGAGCTGTCGACCCGCCGGTCGCTGCCGTTCGGGACGTACAAGGTCCTGACGGCAACGCACCTATTCCTGCCGCACTTGCTGCGGTTCCACCTGTCGCGCGGGCAGATCCGGGCCGCCGTCCAATTTGCCGCCCACTTCCAGCAGCTTTCGTACTTTGCCCATGCGCTCGAGATGCTGCTTCATGGCGTGCTCGAGCAAGAAGCGGACGAGGGGCCCGCGCCGAGCCCGCAGGTGGTTGACGGGCTCGAATGGACCAAGCCGCTGTCGGACCTCTCGCCCATGTCGCCAAGTTTCAAAGCGGTTAAGCCGCTGCCAACCTTGGACGACGATGCCGGCAACGAAGAAGATTCGCCTGTGAAGACAACAGAGCTCGAGTTTTGGAAGGGAGTCGGCGTCTTGCCGCTGGTCGTCGAATTCCTCGACCACTTTCCGCAGGCGCTCGACGTCGTTGTCGGCTGCGCGCGCAAAACCGAGGTCGCGCGCTGGGACTTTCTCTTTGACGTCGTCGGCAATCCGCGGGATTTGTTCGAGGTGCGCACCTGGTCCTTTCCCGTGCGCGCTGCCGTACATGCGGTGCCGCTGACGTTGACCCTTTCCCTCCTTTCTCGCTAGGTCTGCCTCAAGACCAATCAGCTCAAGACGGCGACATCGTACCTGCTCGTACTCCATACGCTTGAGCGCCTCTCATCACCCTCTACGGACACGCTGCGCGTCCTGCGCCAGGCAGTCGAGGCCCACGAGTGGGATCTGTGCAAGGACCTGCTGCGATTCTTGCACAGCGTCGACGAGGACGGTCGGGAGCTGGCGACAGTCGTCCGGGAGCTCGGTATCTTCCAGCGGGAGGAGATGGACGGCATGGTCAAGGGTACGACGGCCGACATCACTCCCTTCGCAGCAGAGGACCCAATGCCCCTCCCACCTCTGGCACCTCCCTCACCCGGCCAAGTCGTCGCTTTCCCGCCGCCGCCATCGTCCCCGTCGCCGCTACCGCTCTTGCCGCCAGCCGACGCAACGAGTCGGCCGCCTCTGCCTACGACGGCATCTTCCTCTTCATCGGTGACGGGCCTCTCGTCCCTGCTGTTCGGCTCACCCTCGACCCCAGGGTCGTCCTCGATCCCGGGTCAAGGTCGCGTCGTCTCGAGACCAACGGGGCCTCCCTCGCCGAGTCCGAGCCCGGCCAAGCCAAAGACGAGGGAGGGCGGCGGGCGCTGGGTCTAGTCTCTCTCTCGCGCGCAGGCATGCTCCACTGTCAGGCAACGATCTCATGCGCGCGCCGAGCGACCGACAGACGGCGAGTGCATGCAGGTAGGTACCTGAGAACGAGAACCCGTCCGACAAGGGACGGCGCGCACGTGGGCAAAGCGGTGGTTAATCAGCCACACGCCGTCGCCCCCTTATTTTTGCCGGCGGCTGCCGCCCCGAGCTCGTGTCCCCTCGACCATCCCGTTCGTCCCGTTTCCTGCCCATTGCTTGCCCTTGCACCCTCTAATCCTTGCGAGAGCACGCAAAGCTGACCGTTTGCCTCCCTTGTCTTGCCTGCCAATCAGCGTCCGTGCGGCCGGGGAAATCCCCTACTCTTTCAAGGTTTCCCCCTTATTGCTCCCCTTCAATCGACAACGAAGGGTGAGCGTCAATGAGTAGGGACACCAACCTGGCGGTTCTGTCTTCGGGCGAGCCTTCCGGACGAGTGTCTCAGTACCCTTTGCTCGGCTCTTCTCGAAGGGGTGATAGCCTGGTGAGGAGCGAGTGGGTCGGCGGCTCAGACAGACCATGAATGCCATGCACCGTTGTGCTTTCCCTTGATCTCA
This sequence comes from Cystofilobasidium bisporidii, assembly GCA_014825535.1. Lineage (NCBI taxonomy): Eukaryota > Fungi > Basidiomycota > Tremellomycetes > Cystofilobasidiales > Cystofilobasidiaceae > Cystofilobasidium > Cystofilobasidium bisporidii. Next base: position 9,956 of record MVAK01000119.1, read on the forward strand.
ATCATGCTCCGTTAGCCGTACACTGTGCGCACTGTCAGCCGGCGCTTCCTGTCTCGACTGCTCATGAGCTCGCTGCGATCTCATTCGTCAAAAGATCGAGGGGCGCAAGGCAGGCTTGCGGGACCGAATCTCGGAGGGAAGAACGAGCTTCCGCAAGCCGACCAGCCAACCACCACCACCTCCATTCCGACCTCCCCTCCCCACCTTCCCACTTCTCTACTGCCACGCGGGCTTGCTCTTCCTGCGCGCACTTGAACGATGCTGGGATCCATCCTCCGTCCGCTGGTCCGCGCCTCGTCGCTGCCGGCAAGGGTCGCTCCGCGAAGCTTCTCGCTCTCGGCCGCCCGCCGCGTTCGCCTGCCGCACCAAGACCCCTCGCCCCGAGTCGCATTCCTTGAGCGATTCTCGCCCGTCAATCACAAGGTAGACCTCCAGCAGCAAAAGGAGGACGCGTACGAGCGACTGAAGCCGCGCAACGATGCCAGGAAGGTGGTCATCTGCCTCCTCATCTTCGCCGGCATCGCGTACGGCATCTTCCTCCCGGCCGACATGCCGTTCCTCGACGAGCACGAGTACAAGGCCTTCCCGGTTGAGTGGGTCGAGGTGCTCGGCGCTCCCGACGCCAAGGAGGGTCGCTACAAGGTCCTGACGATGCGCCTGCCGGACGAGCACCCGATGGTCAAGGGCAACCTCAAGTCGGAGTCGGCGCCCTACCACCTCATGGTCAAGGACCCCGGGCTCCAAATCGAGCGCGTGCGTCCTGAATCCTTTGTCTCCTCGCTGCCACCTCGCCCGATCCCCGTTCTGACTCTCAGCTTGCTCTTGGTGTATCTGCTCGCTCAATCGTCGCTCCTTTGCCTGTCGATTGCAGCCGTACACTATCTTCCCCCCGCCCCCGCACGTCACCGGCTCGGCAACTCAACTGTCGCTGCTCGTCAAGAAGGAGGACGAAGGCGAGGTCTCGCGCTACATCCATAGCCTGAAACGGTTCGACTGGCCCGAGATCCGTGGGCCGGTCAAGACGCAGACTGAGGATGTGCGCGTCGGCGCCGACGCCGGTGGCGAGGGCTGGACCCTGCGTGGGTGGGACCGGGTCGTCATGGTGCATGCCTTTGTCTCCCGTCCAGCTTCAAAGTCGCCGGCCGCCGATGATCGAGCTGCGTTGCTCACACATCGACATTCTCTCTCCCCTTTTCAACAGATCTCCGGTGGAACCGGCATCGCGCCCTTCTTCCAGCTCATTCACTCGCTCATCCCGCCAGAGCGCGTCAAGCCAGTCGCGCCGCCGACCGACTTGCCTACGCTGACGCTCATCCATGCGAGCCCGACATTGTCGCTTGAGATGGTGCAGGAGCACCTGCCCGAACCCGAGCGGCTGCCGGCCCGTCTCGAACTCGTCGACCTGTCGCCCGGGCGAGTGACGGCTAATGCGCTGCGCAGCTTGCTGCTCGACGCTCCGGCCCAATCGTCGATCCTGCCGTCATCGTCCTCCACCGGGATTGTCAGCAAAGTCACCTCGTTTTTCACGTCGTCTCCGTCGCCCTCGCCGCCGGCTCCTGGCCCGACCGCCTCGTCCGAGGTCGACGACGACTCGTCCCGGCCGACACCGCTCTCGCCGACCGCCCGCACGTTGTTCCTCGTCTCGGGCCCGGACGGCATGATCGCCTCGGTCTCGGGTGCCAAAGGCACGGCGCAGATCGGGGGCATCCTCGGCGAGCTCGGTTTTGGCCAGCAGCAAGGCGAGCAGGGTCGGCGCGAGGTCCGTCGCTTCTGGAACACGCCGGCGATGAGGGTCGGGGGGCCAGAGGGCAGTGCTTGAGTGTGCCCGGCGACGATAGACATGTCGCACCCCACCAGCTTCCCCCCTCTTGCAGCGGAGCGCGAGCGAGGGCAAGATCAGGTGGAACATCAGAGACAGACCGAAGGAAAGGTGAGGGTCACAAACAGGTTCGACGGCACAACAGCGAACGGAAGCAGATGAAAGAGGGGGAGGGGCAAGGGAATCGAGCGACAGCTCAATCAAGGTCAGGGATATAGAGTACGACATGGCTCAGGCGCGCAGGGCGCTCGGCAGGTGGGCCCGGTTCGACGACCGGTAGTCCGTCTCCTGCAGGACGAGGCAAGGGTCGTCGGCCGTCTCTGGCCTGGCGGGGGCGCGCCTCGGATCGCTGCCGCTGGCCGAGCTACGGACGTTCTGCGACAGCGGGCGAGGCTTCGGCAGACTGGTCGATGGTTGCTTAATCGTAGCGGACGAAACGGAAGGCTTGGCGTCAAAGGTGCGCTTGGAGTCGACGTCGGCTTTGAAGGTCGGGCCGTCCCGCGTTGAGGCGACGGCAGGCGCAGCGGGTGGGGCAGTCAGCAGGGTCGAAGGGACCGGCTGAAAGTCATCAAAGTAGGTTCCCTTGACCGATGGCGCTGTCGAAAGCTGCGATGCGGCCGACTCGTTGCGTCGGTGGCTCCTACCACCGCCGGACTTTGGCGCCTGCGCGAGAAGCTTGGTCGTCGAAGACGGCGTCGTTGTCGTCGTCCTCGATGTCGTCACGGAGACCGGCGAATCCTCAATGCCCTCGACAAAGGTCGGTGCAGCCTGAGGCGGCGGTGCTGGTAGGGGACCCAATGGCGGTGGCGACGCCAGCAAGAGCGTCCCTCCCGACTCGCGCGACAGGCGCTTCTCGGCGCGCACTGTTGGCCGACGACACGCTCGCAGCGTCTCGGGCGGTGTGCGGATGACCTTGCCGAAGACGTCGACCTCGGGCTCGTCGTTCTTCGGCGGCGACGGCAGGTCCACGTGCTTGGGCTGCGACGGCGTCCGGACGACAAACACTGCGACTGGAGAACCGCTGGATGCACCGCCCTCGTCGTCGTCGTCTTTCTTTGACTCGGCAGCGCTGTCGGCCGAGGCTCGACGCGGTTGCAAAGGAGGCAGAGGCGGCGCGGGCTCGGTCGACCGCTGGCGCTCGCTTCGCCGACTGCGGGTCGACCCGGCGCGCGAGACCGGTCGGCCGGTCGCAGCGTCGACCTGCACCAGCGGCGGGAGAATACCCCCGGGACCGATGGAGGGGCGGAACGGATCGTTGGGGACCATGTCGAACGAGGGGAAGCAAGCACCAGCAAAGTCAGGGATCTGCGAAGGAGGATGGTGAAGGGTTTCAGTGTCAGTCCAGTTCTCGATCGGGCGAGACGAGTGATGCGAACTGAGGGGAAGGAGGCGGACTGGGGACGTTGGTTGCGACGGCAGCGGCAGGACCGGGCCAGAGTACTTGCGCTGACCGACCTCCAGAAACTGTTGCACTCCCAACTCACACCGATCAGCCGCTGCCATGTCCAGCCAAGGATGGAGGCCAGATGCGGGAAAGCAAGATAACGCACCGGCGCAGGTTTCGGTTCCGGCCCGAGACGGCTTCCCGGCACCTCCTGCCAGCCCACCACCCCTTGTCTCCCTCTCCATCCTCCAGCTTCCTCGCCTTCACCCGTCCCCGCCCTCACCTCCCTCTCCGGCTTCCCCGTCTTTTCCGTTCTCCCAAGCAACGTCCGACGAGTGACGCCCTGCGTCCCCCGCGGGACGCCAGCCGAGCCGGACGAGACGGAGGCGGCCGAGGAGCGACGTGGGCTAGGAGGGGTCGGGGGAGGAGAGGAGGGAGCGCGGAAGCACGAGAAGAGGCTGATGAAGGGGGAGGGCTCAAAGGTCAGCGCGAGGGTCGGGAAGCAGAGAGGGCTGGGGCTAGGGAAGGGAAGGGGAAAAGGGGCAGGGAAAGGAGGCTCAACTCGGGGAGATACATCCGGCCAACCTCGTATGCTCGAGCGGTAGACAAGCCAAGGAGGGAGGGAGCAGAAGTGTCCCGCTGAGACCAGGGCGCGAGTCGAGGTGGATGGCACCCCAAAGGGAGGCAGGTTGAACAAGTATGCTCGGGCGTGGAAGTCGACTGCCCAAGAGCGGGCCGCAACGACGGCGGCAACGACCACCAACGCGACGACAACAACAACAACAACAACAGCAACAAGGGCCGCAAAGGCAAATGAGTCGCGCGCGAACAGGTAAGCACATGCCTGAGGCGAGGGCCGCGAAGGAAGGGGGGGGGGGCAGGGGGCGGAAGCGACGCTACCTTATGTGGCTGGAAGCCGATCGCCGAGCTTGAGGTCGGATCCGTCGAGGATGCAGCTGGGACGCGCAGCTGGGGCCGGTGGTGACGGCGAGCGGGACGAGAGGGGGTCGGGGATCGGTTGGTCGGGCTCGAGCGTTCGAGCCAGCCCGGAGCGGCGTCGGACGAACAGGGAGAATCTACCCGGGGGTCGGGGAGCAGCGAGCGTCGAGTCGAGGGCGACGAAGGAGAGGTGGATCTCCCAGCGAAGCGATGGGGGGCGGGCGCTGAGGCTGCCTGCCTGCCAGCCAACACGACGACGCAGCGTCCCCCAATCAGGGAAGGTTGCCGCTGAACGAGGATCTGCACGCGGGCGCGCTCTCACCACGGGTGTCAGCTTGGCTCATCAGCGTTCCAAGACTTGTCGAAGCGATCGTCAACGATAACAGCAAGACAGGTGCGCAGGCTGGCAGGACGAGGCCGCGAGGCATTAAGGTTTGGACGCGGTCGAGCGACGTCGTGGCGCATCATGGGCGTTGAGGCTGATATGATGCATGCACCTGAGCAGTGGCTTGACGGTCGCGTTCGGTCTGCGCCGAGCTTGAGAACGATGTGACAGCGTGCAGCTTCAAGAGCGCGGACGATCGATGAGCGCTGAGAGCAGCAGGCAGTCTCAATGGCGGCACGACGGCTTGCGTGGAAAGGGGAGGGGTTGGGCATGTTGGACGCGCGGGTTCGGAAGGACGAACGGGGGGGAACGATCGAGGCAGACGGAAGATCAGGCATATGGGTGAGGTGTGCGCGCGCCCCCCTCTCCCTCCCCTCACCGAGAGGTACTCAGCCTCACAGCTCAGTAACGACAACGAGGCCGGCTCATCACCGCCAGCCCGTCGCTCCTCCCCCCGCTACACTCCTCGACCCGAGCCCACCGCCAGTCCCCCGCCTTCCTTCCTTCCCCCCACCGGTCGACCCGAGCGCCCTCCCGCCGAAGAAGCCCCCGCCGGACGAGGCCGGTCCGAGCGGGTCGTCCGACGACGAAGGGGCGTGGAGGAAGGTGAATTTGTCGGTGAGCTTGCGAGCCCGGTCGATCGGTCGGCGTCCGGGGATCCAGGAGAGGGAAGGAGGAAGGATGTTTGTGTGGGGGGGGGGGGGTGAGGGAGGGGGGTCAAAGGAGTGATCAGCTAGGAGTCCTCGACTTGTGAGGGACGAGTAGGCTCAGCGACAGCGCTGGACAGGTGACGAGGGTCCGCGAAGGGGAGGTGGGAGGGAAGTTGAGGGGGACGAGGGCCGGATAAAAGCAGCCTGATAGGAACAAAGAGGAAAGCCAACCAAGGTGGGGAGGGGGGGGGGGGGGGGGAAGGGACGCACATTGTTGAGCGCGAGCACGCTCTTTGACAGCGTCGCGAGGTAGCTCGTCAGCTGCACGTCGGTGTACTCCTGGCGTGTGTGTGGGCGAGCCAGCGTGTTGGACCGTTTCGAGAGGCAGGCAGGCGGGGGGAAGGGGGGGGGGGAGCGCGAAGGGAATCGTCAAGGGTTCATGAAGGTGCGGTCCGTTTTCGGCCGGGCGGAGACGAGAGCGAGAGTGGCGATGGAGCGGGCGCAAGGTGATGGGAGGGACGGGTCAAGAGCGAGAGCAGAATAGTTCAGGCCCGCCGACCACAGCGAAGGACAGGGAGGAAAGGTGTCGAAAGGGCGGGAAACGGATTGGGGGATGGTGAGAGGGGGGGGGGGGGCGAGGGAATCAGCATCGTCTGTTTTCCTTCATCTCTCTCTCTCTTTCTCTCCCTCTCTGAGCCCGTCGCACGATCCCTTGCATGCGTGAGCTCACGAGGCGAGTAAGTAACAAGCCCCAGAGCGAGTGCACGCGCGCGCCGGAGACTTTCAAAGCCCGTAGAAGGCGACAAGAGGGGGAGAGCAAAGAGAGAGAGAGAGAGAGAGAGTGTGTGTGTGTGTGTGTGTGGAGCGAGGCAGACGTCAGGATGCACGTACCGTGTCAAACTCGTGTCTGAAGCCCTCCTCCCCAGCCCCGCCCTGGACCGGCAGTCCGCCCATCAACCCCCCGATCCCCCGGAGCACCTCGTCGTCCCTTTGCATCCTACCCTCCCGCACGCCGCGGACGTAGGCGAGCAGGACGGCCGTCCGCGAGGTCAGGGCCTGGAGGGCGTTGCGCAGGGTCGAGAGAGTCGGGACGACTGCCGCGTTCGTTGTTTTTTTTTTTTTTTTGGGGGGGGGGGCGCGCGCGCGGGGCGGGGACACGCAGAAAGAGAGCGAGAGAGAGAAGGGCGGGGGGGGCAAAGTGAGGAGGACGGGGATCAGCCAACCCGTCGACCCGTCGAGAGCGCGTGGGCGGGCGAGCGAGCGGGCGAGATTGGGGTTGTGGGGGGGGCGAGAGAGAGAGAGAAAGAACGAAAGAGAGAGAGAGAGAGAGAGAGAGAGAGAGAGAGAGAGAGAGAGAGAGAGAGAGGAGGGTACGCGCGGGCGAGAGAAGAGCAAAGAGAAAAGAGAAACAAACGCACGGCTCGACTCTGCCCCTCCCCCTCCTCCTCCTCCTCCGCCCGCTCCCCCCTCCCTCCCAAACTGATCCCGCGCCACAGCGCCCACCGCGACGCGCTCCGCCTCCCCGCTCTCGACCTGCCAGCCCGTGACCTCGACCCACCCCGACCCCGCCGCCCCAGCCGTGCCCTCGCGCGCACCACCACCACCACCACGACCGCCGCCGCCGCTGCCCGGCTGGTCCTCCCCCTCCCCGCCGCCGCCGCTGCCGCCGCCGCCGGTGAGCAACTCGGGGTGGTTGCCCGCGACTCCAGCCGTCGTCGACCGATAGATCCTGAACGGCAGCTCGCGGTCCGTCCCAGCCTCCTCCTCCTCCTCCTCCTCGTCGTCGTCCTCGTCCTCGGCGTCGATGGCGGTGGAGGGCGGCGGTGCCCGAAGCCGGGAACCGTCAGGGTCAAAAACGACGAGCAGCTGCGCGTCGTATCTCTCGAGCATCTGTTCTCGGGAGAAAGGATGGGGGGGGGAGGGGGTCGGTTCCATTTCAGGGATGTGACGTGCGCAGCAAGGGGGGGAGGGGGGGGCAAGGGTAGGGGAGTCAGCAGGTCAGGGCAGGGCACGACACAAGAGGGGAGGGGAGGGGGGTGAGGGGGAGCGCTCGACGAGCGAGAGAGAGAGCGAGGGAGAAAAGGAAACGAGAGAGAGAGCGAGAGGGAAACCGCGCGCGCACCGCCCGATGGATCCTCCCCTCGCGCGCCCCAGCCCAGCCCTGGCCCTCCTCGGCCGTCTTGCTCGCCGTCTCGGTCTTGGTCTTGGCGGCGGGGGTGGTCGTGGTGTACCACCCTACGACCTCGAGGGTCGGGAACACCTGCTTGACTGAGGGGCTTGGCGCGGTGGCGCGGCGGGGTAGAGGGGTGGGGTTGGGGGGGAGCGAGGAGGGGGAGAGGCAAGCGTCCATGCGAGTGAGCCAGGCAGGAGGAGAGGGGGGGGGGGGGGGGGGGGGGGGGGGGGGGGGGGGGGGGGGGGGGGGGGGGGGGGGAAGGGGGGGGAAGGGGGAAAGGAGACGTCAGTTCGTAGCCTCGTACCTCGTCCTGCCAAGAGCGCGCAGCGCGTTGGAGAGACGGTCGACGAGCGCGCGCGTGGGTGAGAGATAGAGCGCGCGAGCGAGGGGTTGAGGGAGGGAGGGAGGAAGGGAGGGAAGGAGGGAGGGAGGGAGGGAGGGAGGGAGGGAGGGAGGGAGGGAGGGAGGGAGGGAGGGAGAGAGGGCGAGGGCGAGGGCAAGCGGACGAAGCGAGGGTGAGAGGAGGGGAGAGTCCTTGTCTCTCCTCTTCTCTTGCCCCACCGACCCAACCCGACATGGGGAGGTGGGGTCTGAGGTCGGACAGCGCGCTGCGAGGGAGGAGGGATCGAGATGCGGCAGGCAGGCCGGGCGGGCGGGCGGCGAACAGGGTGGAAGGGTCGGAAGGGGCGGAAGGGAAGGCGGAGGGACGGGACGAGGGACAGCCAGCGCGGGGGCCGCTTGGCTGGCCGTCAGAGAGGGAGGGAGGGAGGGAGGGAGGGAGGGAGGGGAGCATCTCGATCCCTCGCCTTGCCACCGCGTCCCACCCATCCCATCCCACTCGCTCGCTCGTGCCGGCAAAGCAACGGGAGACGGAAGGAGAGAGCGAAAAAAAAAAGGACGTACACGATCCCGCTCGTTCGTCCGCGAACGCCCAGTCGACGACGACCTGCTCGACCAGCGACGACGGCGTCCCTTGTTGGACCTCGATCGCCTCGGCCTCACCGCCGCCAGCAGCAGCAGCAGCAGCGTAAGCGAGCTCGAACGAGGTGACGATCTCGAGCTGGTTGGGCTTGTGAGAGCCTAGGAGGAGGCCGAGGACTGGTCGGGAGGGGGTGTCAGCCGTCAAGCGAGAGAGAGAGGGAGCCAGGTCAAGACGGACCAGGCGGGGCGGTCGGGCGGTTGAGGGCGACGCGACGGTGGTGCTCGGCGATGGTCAGGAGGGGCAGCGGGTGCAAGGTCGTCACCTCGTCATGGGTCTGCATGGCGTCAGGGAGGGGGAGAGAGAGGGAGAGGGAGAGATGGGGGGGGGTGACTGACCTTTTAGCTCCACACGAGCCCACGAGACCCTCCCTGTTTGGTCGCGTGTGTTGCGCTTAGACTAACCCCCAACCCCCACCATGACGCCCCCCCCCTCCCCCGCCCTCTACCACGCCGCGACCGTCTACCTCCCCACCTCCCCCGCCGCCCTCTCCCTCCCCCTCCCTACCCAACTCCACCTCTACGCCCTCTACAAGTACCACCTCAACCAGGCCTCCCCGCCCCCTGACCCCCGCCCCCCCTTCTGGTCCACCCAAGCCCGCGCAAAGTGGGATGCCTGGGCCCACCTCGCCCGAGCGCTCAACGAGCAGGCCCAGGGGGACACGCAGGTCGGGCTGGGTGAGGCCAGGAGGGCTTACGTCGAGGTGGCACGCCAGGTCGGCTTTCAAGGTCCGTACGTCTCTCGTGCCTTGCTCGAGCTCGAGAGAGAGAGAGAGGAGAGAGCGCGCGCGAGCTGACCTCCCCTCCCTCCCCGTCTCCTCCCGCCGGTCGGTCGGTCGGTCGGTCAGAAACCGACTCGACCCTCCTCGCCTCCTCCTCCTCCTCGACCGACCCCAACCCGGACCCAGACCCAGACCTAGCCCACCTCTCCTCCGAAGACGAGCTCGACCGCGCCGCCGAGCGCTTGTCGCTTGCCCTCCAGCCCTCTGGCTCCAGGTCCAGGGCGGGGGGAGGCGGACGACGACGAGGGGGACGTGCAGGAGGGAAAGGGTCGATCGGTGGGAAAGCCATCTCGACCCTCCGCCCCCCTTCCCCTCCTCCTCGTCGTCGTCGTCCACGTCGAGCGCGCGCTTCCCATCCCGGCAGCTGCACCACCCCCACCCCCACCGACGACGGTGCCGCCGGGGTGCCGTCATCTGCCGTCGAGGTGGAGCTCGGCCGTCCGTCCGGCTCTTCTGCTTCTGCGTTGGGTCACTCCGACTCCTCGGACTCGGACGAGGACGGGGAGCAAGCCGACGACGACGACGACGACGAGGAGCAAGACGACGACTTGTCGTGCGTCCCCCCACCCCCCTTTTCCCTGCCCTTCCCTCCCTGCCTTCTTGCTCGTCCCAGCTCGCTTGCGTGTGCACACGGCGCCAGCGGAACCGTGAAAGAAGGGGGTTGGGGCGCTGTCTGGCTTTGTTGTTATGAGGAGGGAGGCGGGCGGAGGTGGGTTGTTGGGGGGGGGGGGTGACTGCTTGGGGCCGCGCGCGCGAGAGAGAGAGGGAGAGGAAGACAGGACCCCACGCTGATACCCCCCCTCCCCTCCCTCCCCTCCCTCCCCTCCCTCCCCTCCCTCCCCTCCCTCCCCTCCCACCCCTCCCACCCCCTTTCCATCGACCCCCCACCCTCGCTCGCTCGTTCGGCTGGCCGGCCGCCGTGGGATGGACCCCTCGCGCGCATCTCCCTCCGATCCGTCGTCGTCGTCCCTCCCTCTCCCTTCCTTTCCCTTGCCTTCTTTCCTTCCCTCCCGACCAGTCGGCCCCCCTGGTCGTTCCTCTCCTCCCCTTCGCTCCTCCTGCACCACTTCTACCCTTCCCCTGCCCCCTCTGCTTCCTCCTCCTCCTCCTCCTCCCCCCCAACCCCGTCCCTCCCCGAGTCGACCCTCGCAGCCCTCGACGCCCGCTCACCCAGCTCGGGCCTGACGCTCCTGCACCGCGCAGCCGACGCCAACCTGCCCGACGCCGTCCACGTGCTGCTCTACCTCGGGGCAGATCGGGGGGTGCGCGATCGCCCGGCGGCGGCGGCGGGCGCGGGGGGAGAGGCAGAGGCGGAGGAGGAGGTGGACGAGGGGATGACGGCGTTGGAGATGGCCGAGGTCAACGCGTTTGACGAGGTGGTCGCGTTGCTCGTCGGGCCGAGACCGACCACCCTCCCGCCAGCGGCGGTGGAAGCGGGCGCTGCTCTCGCATGAAACCCCTTTCCCCGCCCTCTCTCCCTCGGAAAGCCGCAGTCCTCTGCCGTCGTTGCGCTGCTCGTCTCGCAGGAGAAGAGGGGGACGAGCAGCGGCGTGAGGTTCTTGCCGTGCCGTCGGTTGGCCGCCGTTGGTCCATCTCGTCCGACGACCCGCCACCGCTCCCAACCCGTCTGCATGTCAGTCGCTTGCCAGCCCTCCTGACTCAACCACCAGCTGCCCCTCGCACCCAGCCATGTCGACCACGACCGACCGCTCGGTCCACCCCGTCGCATCCGAGGCAGGTTTCCTTTCCTTTCCGTTCCTTCCCCTCCCTCCCTCCCTGCCTCTCTCCTTTGCATCGCCCGCCTGATCCCTCGCTCGCCTCTGCCGCCCAGGGCTTCACCATCGGCGACTTCTACCACGCCTCGCGGTCCGTCATCTCCTCCTCCTCCTCCTCCTCCCTCCTCCTCCCTCTTCTTCCTCCCCCTCGCCCGGGCTCTCACCACCCGTCCTTCTCCAATCCATCGCGTTGCGTCCGACAACCCTGACTGAGCGACTAACCCTCGCCCTCCCCCCCCCCCTCCCTTCCGCCCGCTCGCTCATACCCCAAGACCGTCCTACCCCCCCGCAGCGCTCGACCTGATCCGCTCCGAACTCACCAAGGACAAGGCCGGTCTCAAGCTCTCAATCGTCGAGCACGGAGCCGGTAGCGTTGCGTCCCACCCTCCGACCCCTTTCTCCCCCATTCCTCTCACTCGCCCCTCGCCTGCCTGGCTCAGCTCACCAACCTCCCCACTCCTTGACCCCTCGCCCAACCCGACCCTTCTCCCACCCCCAATAGGGCCTCTTCACCTCCCTCCTCCTCTCTCCTCCTCCAGCCTACCCTTCGATCCCCCTCGCCTCGCTCATCGCCCTCGACCCCTCCTCCTCGATGCGGTCCGCCTTGCTCTCGGCCCTCGCCCCCGAGCTCGCCCAGGCAAGACGCGCAGGGGTCGAGGTCCGCTGCGAGCCAGGGACGTTTGACCAAGTCCCGCCTGCCGTCGAGGAAGGCACGGTCGACGCCGTCGTGATCGCTCAGTCCGTCCTTCTTCCCCAAGCCCTCTCTCTCACACACACACAAGAACCCCCCTCGCCAGCGCTGGGCTGACCCCGCAGGACGTGCCACGCGCGTGGGGCACCCAAGGGCCTTCCACTGGTCCGACCCCCACTACGACGCAGCCATGTCGGCCATCGGGCGGATGCTCAAGCCCGACGGCGTCGCCGTCTTCCTCTGGAACATGGAGGACGATCAGCGGGCGACGTGGGTCAAGCAGCTCCGAGCGGCGTACCAGGTGCGACGCGGTGCCGTCTTCCCCAAGGCGCTCTCGTCGTCTTGCCCGGTCCAGCGACCTTGACTCCCCCCCTCCCTCCCTCCCTCCCTCCCTCCCTCCCTCCCTCCCATGAGCTGACCCCTTTCCCCTGCCCCCACACACCCCCGGATCACAGGCCCACGAAGCCTCCTCCCCGCAATACCGGCTACGTCTCTGGACCCAAGCCTTCGAAACCCCGTCCTACAAGCGCGCCTTCTCCCCCCCGTCCTTCACCCTCTTGCCCTCGATCCTCCCGACGACCAAAGCGCTCGCGCTCGACCGGGCCTTGTCAAAGTCGTACGTCGCCCGCCTGCCCGCCGAGGCCCAGGCGGAGCTCCGCGCCGAGCTCGTGGCCGTCCTAGATCAGGGCGAGGGGATGGTGCCCTTCCAAGGCCAAGGCCAAGGCCAAGGCGTGTTCGAATACCCGTACGAGACCGAGGTCGTCGTCATGCGTCGCAAGCCGACCACGGTGGCTTGAGCACGGCAGCCTCGGTCGATGCTGATCGACGGAGGCGACGACGACGTTCTTTCTTTTGCCCTTTGCAACACTGGCAACTCCGTTTGTGCAAAGCGAAGGAGGGGAAGACGACGTGCGCGAGGCGTGAGGGTCCGACGAGCAAGTTTGAAAACGGGGTCATGCGAAGAACGTCAAAGCAAGGCCGGCAGTGTGCGCGGGGGAGACAACGGTGTTGGCACAGGATGCGTGAGGCGGACGAGGGGCAGGAGAGGCGGCGACAAGAATCCGTTCTAGGCGCGTGCGAGGGCGTCGGCCGACGCAGCGCGGACGGCCTCGTGCAGCTCGATGTGGAAGAACGGCAGCTTGGGCGAGATCCTCAGCGCCTCGACCGTGCTCGCCTCGTCGTCGTCGTCATCGTCCGCAAGAGAGAGCTTGCGCTCGAGCGCCCGCTCCTCGTCCCCGACCGCTCCCCGAGCCAGCCCAACGGCGTCGTCGTGCTCGGCCACGTGCTCGTCGTTGTCCGGCAAGGCGATCGGAGATGCCCCCGGGTGGTGGGGAGGCAAGACCGACTCGACGCCGGCCGTCGTATGCGGCGTCACCCCGACAAACTCGCCCTCGTCCTTGCGTCGGGCGATGCCAAAGCCGCCGGCGACGAGCGCGCGCTGGACCCAAGGAGAGGTGATCGAGCTTACGCGAGACACGAGCCCAGAAGAAGGAAACCAACGTCAGCCGTCTGAACCAAGGCGGCGCCCAAGGGAGAAACAGAGGAAAGGGACGGAGGAACACGCACGCAAAGTGGAACGTCACCTCGCCGTCGGCGTACCGCTCCACCTCCTTGCGCACGTCGACGAGATTCTGCACACCCGTCTGCTCGGGAGACGCACGGGGCAAGCATCAGCGATCCGCTCGAGCAAGACGAGAGCCTGAAAATCGGCAAGGGAGACGCACCGTGTCGAGGTTGGCGACCGCCGCAAAGTCGAGGACGATCGCTCTCAGCCGTGGGCGGTCGTCCACCTCGGCCACTCGCGCGTCGGCCTTGGCGCGCTTGCGGTGCTTCGGGAGCCACCAGATGGGTCCCGGCCGGTTCCACGGTCGGTCGCCCAGCCGGACGCTCGTCTCCGGCTGGCCGCGCCGCGTGTGGGCCTTGACGTAGTCGACAATGGCGTCGCTGTAGTGGCTGGCGTTGGGGAAGAGGAACGATTCCGAGAAGCGGTAGGCCAGGACGCCCGGCTCGAGCGGCTCGACCTTGACCTTTGAAGCTTCCGGGGACGAGGCCGACGGCAAAGGGACGTAGACCTCGCGGACGGACCGCTCGTCGTCGTCGCGCACGCGGACGCGGCCGAGGAACGATCCGCCGGGGACGGCGACGCGAAAGAGGAGGAGCGCGAGTGAGCTGGCCAAGGCGGTGTAGATGCCGTTCTCGACCGAGCTGAAGACGGTGACAAAGACGGCGGCGATGAAGATGATGCACTCGAGCGGCGAGACGCGCCAGAAGGCGTAGGCGCCGCGGGGGGAGACGACCAGGTCGCAAACAGCGCCGATGATGATGGCGCTCAACGCGGCGTTGGGGATCTGCGTACGGCGCAAGGACGAAAGAAGGACAGTCAGCATGGGCGCGAGTCGAACAAAGACAGAGGGCAAGAAGGAAGCGCACCCAGTAGAAGGCGTCGGTCAGGGCGTAGAGGGCGATGATGACGCAGAGCCCGCTCCACCAGCCAGCGGCGGGCGTGCGGACACCCGATTTCGACTTGAGCGCACTGCGAGAGAAGGAACCGGTTGCAGGAGCGGCGGCAAAGAGTGTGCCGAGCGTGTTGGTGACGCCGATGGCGATCAGCTCTTGGTTGGGGTCGATCTTGTATCCGTTGAGCTGGTGTGCGAGATGGGGAAGGAGTCAGTCGAGCGCAGGTCCAGTCAAGTCAGAGGCAGGAAGGACGCACGCGGCCGAACGACTTGGAGATGGCAATGTGCTCGAGCAGGAGGATGATGGTCGCGACGGGAATCTTGCTGCCCATGGCGCCGATCAGCTCGGCCGAGACGTACGGCGTGCCGACGTGCTGGAAGCCCGCGGGGACCGTCTTGAGGATCGAAACCGGATACGTGTCGCGTCCAACGCTGATGCGCCAGGCGATGATGGTGAAGACTACGATGACGAGCGCATTGCGGGTGACGGACGTGAAGAACGCGAACCGCTTGTAGCGCGGGTACCGGCGCTCGACGTATGAGCACGACCACTTGAAAAAGAACAGCAGCGCGAGCGCCGGGACGCCGAGGGCCGCGTCGAGGTTCGAGTGCTTGAGGTTCTTGAGCGTGTCGATGATGACGTGATACGTGGCGGCTTTGGTGTTGAACAATTTGGAGATTCCCATGAGCGACGGCACCTGGCCGGCGGCGATACTCTGTGGGAGGGGGGGGGGGGGGTTTAGGCAGAGGGCGAGGCAAAGCGTCAGCATGGGAAGCGGAAGTCGAGGAGCGAGAGGACGGACGATGGCCGAGCCCGACATGAAGCCCGCGACGGCGGGGACGGGGATGAACTCGACGACTGTAGCGAATGACAGAGGACAGGATCCGTAAGTCACACGATGCCGAGCAAAAGGCGAGAGATGTCAAACGCACTGCGGCCGAGCCGGAGCAGTCCGATGCCGAGGACGATGAAGCCGCAGATGAAGGCGATCTGGGTGGCGATGACCTAGAGCAGTCGGGGGATAGACGGTCAGTCGGTCAAGCAGAGCTTCGCAAGCGACAGACAGAACCAAGAAAGACGACGCACGTGAGCTTCCCACTGGTCCGGATGGCTGGCCTGGACGTCGGCGACGATGCGCCCGACCTCGAGCGACATGACGGCGACGGGCCCGATCGAGACGTCCTTGGAAGTCGCAAAGAAGCAATAGACGAACTGTCCGACGCGCAGTCTGTCAGCAGTCGCGCGCCGAGGCAGGGGAGGAGGGGTGCGAAGGGGGGACGCACCACGCCGACAAAGGACGAGTACAGGCCATACTCCGGCGCCAAGCCAGCGAGCTTAGCGTAGCTCATGCTCTGAGGGACGAGTACCAGGCCGACAGTGATGCCTGCGATGAGGTCGCCGACCGCCCACTGGAGGTTGTAGTTCGGCAGCCACTGGATGAAGGGGAACAGCGAGAGGAGGTACTGCTCGACCTGCGAGACGGAGGGACCGGCGTTGTGAGCCGGAACTCAGAAGAGGTTCAGGCTCTGCAACGCGCAAATCGCCAGGCGCAAGGGAGAGTTACGCACCAGGGTTGACGGCTTCTGCTTGCGGGCGGCAAAGTAAGTTGAGGAGGAGACGATCGTGCCCTTGTCGTCGACATCGGGCTGGTAGCCGATGGTCCACTTTGCAGCGTTCTTGAGGAAGGACGTCATCTCGGGCGAGATGGTAGGGGGCGCGAGGGGGAAGGGGGGGCTGAGGGGAGGGGAGGGAGCTGGGAGGAAAGCCGGGAGCGCGCTCTTTGAGGGGGGGCTTCCGTCGATGGCGACACTGGAATGAGCGTTCGGGGTCAGTGAAAAGGGCAGCTTCAGTTTGAGGGATCAGTCGTTGATGAGGTCGACGGTGAGGTGCTCGAGCGAGGCGATGGCGCACGCGCGGCACTGCAAGGCGTGCTGAGTGGCTGAGCGCCAGCAGAGTCCGCGGAAAGAGTTCTCGACCTGCTCCCGCGGAAAGCCGCCCTCCCCCCGATCGCCGGCGAGCCCGACGCCCCTCGTCGCATCGTCGAGAAAGCCGTCGAACGAGCGCTGCCCGCGCCCGTGGGTTGTGGAGGTTGTCTCGTCGAGCACGGCACGCGCGGGCCTTGGAGAAAAACGTCTTCCCCCGGCATCTGTGCTCAAAGGCGTCGGGTCGGGCGGACCAGACGTGCGTGCGCAGTCGGATCGAAGGCGGCGTTGGACACCATCGATTGTCGTGCAGCTCATGAAGGCCGAGTGTGTAGGACCCTTGAGCCGTCGCAGGACTGACGAGGCCGACGAGGGAGCGAAGTGAACCTTGGGGAAACGGCGAGGAAGATAGGGGGGAAGAGGCGAGTGGCCAGAGCACGGATCGACGCGCGCGAGCTCCGGGGGCGGCGAGCGACTCTAAAGCGCACTCTGCGAGATGGCCCGTGGGAGGCAATGATCGAACATGTCAGCCTTGCTGTGCGCAGGGCAGAACCGCTATGATCCGAGAGCAGGAAAACAAGGGGTTGGTCAGACGGCGCGAGTCCAAGGGCGCCGAGGGAAGAAGCGGCGATCCTCCCGTGACCCTGCGTAAGGGATGAGCCACCCCCCTGCGCACAGAGCGGGGATATCGTGCCTCCGCACTTCTCCCTCGACTGCAGAAGGACGCTTCAGCGGAGACAGAAGGAAGGGAGGGAGGAGGTGCGGACCGGCCAGGACTCGGCGTCGTCGGTACCATGCGGGTCCCGCAGCAGCCCCCCTCCCCCGCCCCCCTTGTGCGCCTGGCCGGCAGTTGTCGAGGCGGGCGAGATTCCTACCCTCCAGGTGTTCTCCTGACTAGTGCGTGGGCCGTCAGACAGAGTAAGGTGCGACGAGACTCGTCTACCGCGCGAACAAGCGCGTGAAGGGCAAGCATCGTGAGAGAGCCGAGCTGGGCGAGCGGGATGCACGAGACGCGCGTTGGCCAGCTCGTCGTCGTTGGCGTGGCACTTGGACGTTCAGGCTCCCGTCGGTGAGCCGCTGGAGGGTAGTCGAAACAGCTGATCAGAGGGGTACACGCCTGATCGTGCTCCTGGGGAGGTCAGGTCAGGACGGGACGAGATGATGCTGGAGGTCAAGACGAGCCTGCCTCTCCCTCTCCCTTCCCGGCGTCTAACGCCCACCACCGATGTCGTCCCAGCCCCCGCCAACCCAGCAGCCCCAGGCCCAGCCCCAATATCAGCAGCCGCAGCTGCTGTTGCAGCAGCAGCAGCAACCGCCCCTCTCGCCAGCCCAGCAGAAGCTTGAGTCGGCCCTGCTTTCGCTCTTCCAGTCGCTGACCGAGCTCCAGACCGTCAGCGGCTCGGTCGTCCCGGGGAGCGAGAACCTCGTCGCGTTGTCTGCGTGCGTCTCTCTCCCTCCTCCCTCTTTGCCTCTTTCCTGCCTGTCATTTGCCTCGAATCCCGCTGAAGCAAGCTGACCCTTAATGGCGCCGTAAATTGAACAGCGAGCGGACGATCAAGGACCTGGCAAACCTGAGCGCGCTCAAGCCAGAGATCGCAGGCGGCGTCCATCCGACCGTGCTCGAGTGCGTCTCCCTCCCTCTTGCTCCCCCGTCCTGCTTCCGCCCTTTCTCAAGCGTTGACGGGCAGCCCCTGATGCGTCTGGCTTGCTACAACTAGGCTGGTCGAGCAAGACAAGAACCCTCATCAGTTCACGCGCGACACGCTGGAGCGAGCGGCGGGCGAGAACCAGTACGCGAGCGGCAAGCTGGAGGCGCTCAGCGTGCGTGCCCTTCTCTCTCTCTCTCCTTCCACACTTCCTTCCTATCCTGCTCCCCTTCCTTCCGGATATTCTTCTCGATCGTACCCGAGCTGACCTCCCCTTCTGTCTGCCTTCCGCCTCCCCAAGTCCTACGCCTCCCTCCTTGACGCCTCCCTCCTCTCAGCCTTCCCTGCCCTCGCCGGCTCGCTCCCATCCTCTCCCCGGCCGGCTGCTCCCCAAACATCCGCCGGCGCCAGTAGTGGTGGAACCGATGGCCGACAGGCTGAGAGCGCCCCAGCGCAAGGAGTAGGTGGAGGAGAGGGGAAGATGGACTGGTCGACGACGGCTTGAAAGCCTCGCTTCGGAGTCGGACAGTCGCGGGGAGGCGTCGGGCTTGCAAGAGGAGGAGCAGAAGGGCCCTCCAGCTCGGAGCCTGCGTCTTGAGCGGTGTCAAGGCCGTCGCTTCGCTCGTCCGTCCAGCGTCGGTAGCGACCCCCTGAAGCTCATCTCGCCTATCCAGGACCGCCCGTCGAGCCTACCAGCCGTCAAACTTCCCAGCCGTCAAACTCATCGAACCTCGTCGGTCGACTGTTCTTCTCGCACTCGCCTCTCCATTCATTGATCGATCGCGCAGCGTGCATACGGCGCCCATCCTGTGCTCGCGCTTGGCCCGCGCACACTCACGCGCCCCAACTCTCTCTCGAGCTCTCGTTCTGTCTCATTCAATTGCCTCGTCGGTCGCGTCGCACGGGATCGAGCGCACGGCTTCTCGTGTTGAGCGTCGTCTCCGTTCCACTCTCGTCGGCCATCCGACCGCCGAGCCTTGCCGTACGAGCGCAGCAAACTCGCCGTCGGCCTCGCCTCGTCGCATCTCACCGCCTGAGTGCTCGGCGCGTCACTCTCGCATACACCCACGCACCCAAAGTCGCTCCGTCTTCGCGCCTGCAAATCCACGGTCGGCCATCGCCTCCAGCTGCGATTCTGCCCCTGATCGCGTTTTCCTCCGGTGCCCACGGCGTTCGACCCCCACCCTTTCTTTTCGCCCAATGCGTCTCGTCGCGCATCGTCGCCCGTCACTGCCCGTCCCGTCCGCTGCCCTTCGCAACCGCACCTATCGAGCGGCCACCGGCATAGTGTGAAACGGCGAAAGGTTACAGAAGCAGAGAGATCGGGATAGAGATCTGACGAAAGATAGGGAGGGAGGGATTGCGCTTGGCCTCGATTTCATAACCTTCTTAGGACCCCTACAGACGCTCCACCTCTCCTAAGCGTCTCTGCTTCTTGACCGCTCTTTTCATGCTGCCCTTTTGCCTTCCCTGTAGCGAGAGAGCTTCGTCAAAAGCGCAAGCATCTGCACCTCCTGTGTCCGTCGCGCGCGCAGCCCCCGCACGAATCTCGATCGCGCGCTTTGCCCCTCGTCTTCTCCGCGGCTCGCGGCGGGTTCCCCACACAAACCGGTCGCCTCCCCAACCCGACGTCTCGCGCGCGCCCCAGCCAAACCGTCTTTTTGGCCGAGTGCCATTAGCCTGCCTGCCTGTTCATCTCCCAACCCACACTCCCACCACACAATCAGAGACACCGCTGCAGACGCTCAGCCGAACCCGCACCACTCTGCTGGACCTACCCCATCGTGCGTCTCCCTGCACAGCTCTCCATCCATCCTTCGCTTCAACCGAACGACAAAGCCGGGCTGGGACGACAGCCCGTCGCGCAACTCCGGGCCTGCAGGCTCGGAGCGTGGGTAGGGTCGTGTGCTCTGCCTTATCCTTCCTCTCCCTGGCCCTACCCACCTGGCTCGCTCTTGCAGCCTTCCAGACGTGCAGTCAGTCGTCGTTCGACTGTGCGGCTGCTGACGGTCCAGGGGAAAGGGCGAGAGATGGCATGGGAGGACGGCAGGAGGAGGGGACGCGTACGCCTGTCTCGTCGGGGGGGGGGGGGGGGTTGCGCTTCGCAGCTGCTGGCCCTGTCCTGTCCTGTCCTCTCGGACGGACGACGACCGTTGACCGCTCTCGCTCGCTTTGCACCACGTGCTCGCTCGCTCGTTGATATGTCGTTCCCTAGCTGACGCCTTCCCTTGCCCTCCCAACCAGCCGCCCAAGATGTCACTCTCAACCTCCCCAACCTCATCCTACGCCCCGCGGACGACCTCGCCCCTCTCGTCCCCTACCCTCTCGCCTCCTTCAGCAACAGCGTCCTTCCCCAATCCCACCCTCTCTTCTGCCTCCTCTCCCTCCTCCGACTTCCCCCGCCGAGCTTCGCACCCATCCACCTCTTCCGCGCGCTCCTCCTCACCATCCTTCCCCCGCTCGAAACCCCTCCGACCGATTGCCAGCGCCCTGTGCATGTCGTCCATGTCAGCCTCGGCGGGACCGCCAGGAATGGTCAGGCGCAAGTCAGACGAGCCAAGACCCGTCAACTGGATGATGAAGCCCAACCGGGGGAACGGCAAGGTCAAGATGCTCGTCTCGGGACGGTCGATGGTGCGCCCTTCTCTTCGCGTCTTTTCTTGGCGTCCTACGCCGTCTCGCTCGCTAGGGCATGCGCCATAAACATTGTAGGCTTACACTTCCTCCTTTTTCCTCGTGAACGAACAGAACTCGTTCGAGCTCAATCTATCTGGCCGCGAGCTCGCCCGGGCCGAATGAAGCGTGCCTCGTGCACGCGGAAGCGTACCTCGGACCACGCCCTCTTCCCTCTTCTCAAGCGCGCATTCCCCCCACGCGCGCTGGGAGACGTTGTCGTTGCCATCATTCGTCGGGAGGCATACGGGAGAGGGTCGCCAGTTGGGACCCAGCATCGGTCCGTCTGACCTCTCTGACGGTCGGTCGACTCGGATGGGCGCGCGCACACCCCTCTCTTCTACTCTCTCCTCCCTTCACGTTCGCTTCCCCTTTCCGACCGTACATCCCCAACCCTGCTTTCGGCTCTCTAGCTCTTGCCTCGGTTCCGCTCGCTCGCTCGCTCGCCTCTTGTAACGCCCCCATCACGCCCCCTCCCTCTCCTTCTCTCCCCCCCTCTCCCCGGCGCGGTCTCTCCCTCAATCTCGAAGACACGTACACAGCGCTCGTCGAGCGCACCCTACCCTTCCTCCCTGCCGCCTCCCCTCCCCGCCCTGCCCTGCCTTGCCTTGCTTTGCCTTGCTCTGTAGACTCCCCTTCAATCCCCTCATCTTTCATGTACGACGAACAAAACCTTTTCATATTCCTTTCCATTGCAGGCTGGCAAGCGTCACTTGATCGGGACCGTGGCAAGACGTCGGCCCGCCCAAGAGGGGTTGCGAGAGCGGGCGCGTCCAATACAATGCGCGTAAAGGTCCCTCCTCTCTCCCTCTCGCTCCCTCTCGCTCGAACCCCAAGAGCGCCGACTCTCGACCCGACCCTGCGCCTTGCATGATGTGCTGTTCCCGACCAGCGTCGCGCCGCGTGAGTAGCTCGGACGAGCGTCGATGCCCCTTACGCGGAAGAAGCCGCGCCTGGCACTTTAATTATGACTACTGCTGCTGCGGCTGCGCCGCCGAGGCATGCTTCCCACGCGAGCGTGCGCGCGCAGTCAACGGCTCTGTCTCTCATGAGAGCCGCTCGATGTGGGTACGTGCACAGAAGTGCCCTCTCACAGCATGTCCAGCTTTGCGAGAGCAGCGGCGGCCGCGCTGGCGGGAGCGCTGCGTCACCAGCGGGTCACCAGGCCCAGTACAACAGCATCAGACGTCAGCGATCGAGGGCCCGGCGCCAGAAGTCCAGACTTGGCGAACTGGTTGCTTGTTGCAGCCGAGGGCGCCGTCGGTGGCGGCCGCGAGACGAGTCTCCGCAATTCCAGCCCTGGCCAAACTACTGTCGTCGTCGCATCGACCGAGGGAGGATGGCTGACGCCCCACAGCAGCGGGCAGCCTGACTCTCATTCTCTCTCTCCCGTCCTCTTGGCTCTGACCTCACCTTTCTCGAACGGAGCTCGCAGCGTCACCCCTCTGCGGAACCGCCCCCTCTCTCTGTCGCCGCCGGCCCACTCCTCTGGGTCTGTCCACCATCTTCACTCGTCCGGCGCCATCCTCCCTTCCTTGTCGAGCTTCAGCGCGTCGACCCACCCTCTGACGTCTAAACAACCGCTTCGGGTCCCCATCGCCCTCTGCCAGCCTGACAGGCAGCGCCCGACAAGCCCGCTCGGAGCCTGAGCCGCTAGCGCTCACAGGTCCTGCTGAGTTGAGCTGTTTGTGGGCGGACCCCTCTTCCCCTTCCCACGACCGCCTCTCCTTCCCACAGCCCGGAACCCGCCCCTGCTGAGCGACGGTCTTTGGGAACGATTTCCATCCCAAACTCAGTCTTGAAGACGCTCGTCAATGGCCGACAACTACTCGGAATGGGGCATGGTGCGTCCCACACTCGTGTCCCTCGCTCGCTTCACTCCACCTTCGTCTGACGCCATTCCTCCTGCCTCGCTGCGCGACATCGCTCTTTCGCTCCTTTCACTGCAGTCGTCGACTGGCGACGGCGTACCCTACCACGAGCCGGCGTTCGAGCTCCAGCCGCGTCGGCCGAACCTCAATCAGCTTGCAGGGCCGTCAATCGCGTTGCAGCCCGGCGGCGGTCACGTTCGCCCCGCTGTCGTCCCGCCTCTGCGGTCAGGCCCGCAGCAGCCGACATTCGCTCCCGCACCCCAGATGGCTAGCAATGGCACCGGCTGGGCTATGGACTGGCAGCCGCGCGACGATCACTCAAGCACGTCGTATACACACGCACAGCCCTCGCATCCACGATCGCTGCCAGGATACAGCCACCCGCCGGCGTCCATGGATACCATCTACTACAGTCAGCCGCATCCCATGGCGCCGCCCCCAATGCCACCGCCCGATGCTTACCGTCCAGCGGCCACGCCGACATCAGCGGCCTCGTCGCGGCGCCCGCCAAATGGCTCCTGGCCGCCGCCGCCGCCGACGACGACGACGATCGCCTTGCGCCCGCCGACCGAAGACCATCACACCTCGGTCTCTGCCTCTTCGTCGTCATCCTCTTCGTCGCTGGCCAGCCGGCAGGCGAGGACTACGCAGTCGCTCGAAGCCTCGCAGCCGGAGTATTCGCCGCCACCATCCGCGCCGTACCGCCCACAGGCGCCCCTGCGCCCGCAACCACTCTCGCGGTCTGTCTCGACGCCCGCCGCTCAACCCCCGAGGCCTCTCCCAGCACCAGCGATCTCTGCTCTGCCGCCACCGCCGGCCCCGGTGTCAGAGCTAGTGCATTACGCCTATGACGAGGCGCCAGGCCTAGACGAAGAGTCGGACTCGAGCTACGCTACGGTCGACGTCAAGCATGCCCCACGCACGCGCGTCGCCACGCAGAAGGTTGTGCGTCTCGATTCCGCTTCTCCTCTATCCCTTTTCATCTCTTCTCCCCTTGTTTGTACTCGCATGCTGACACGATCACGCGACCTGGCTGGCGCAGTTGCAGAGCGAAGCCGACAAGCAGGCCCGACGCAGAGAGCAGAACCGGGCGGCTCAGCGGGCGTACAAGGCGCGGCAAAACAAGCATGTCGAGGAGGTGCGTTCAGTCCCTTGCATGCCAGCCCTCGTCGGGTCGGGCGATCGTCGCCCAAACTGGACACTGATGGACCCCACAGGTCGAGATCCGGAACCGCGAGCTCGAGGCCGAGATCCGGCAGCAGAGAGACAAGCTGCAGAATATGACGGACCTCATGCGGCGTGTTCAGCGCGAGAACGATGTTGTCAGTCAGCCTCTCTGCCGCTGTCTCTCGATGCGTATCGGTGAGACCGCGCCATTGCTGATGGTTGGCCTTGGCACGCTTCCTTTCATCGCAGCTCAAAGACCTGCTCGAGCCGGCATTCCGACCGCAGGACGAGCAACCCACTTCGCCCGACTCATGGTCGTCGATCTCTCCAGCGCCGCCAGTATCTGCCATCCCGTCCTCGCGATCGCCCTTCAACCAGGACAGACTCTCAAACGACGCGCTGCAGCAAATTGTCGACGCTTTCGCCATCCGCCAGGCCGTCCCACCCGCCCAGCGGACGATGCCTGGGGAGGAGGCCCGCCGCGCCAACGAGCTGGCGCACGTAGAGCACCTCAGAGAGCGGTACAAGTGGTATCACACTCAGCGGCGAGCGGCATCAGCGGCCGCTGGCGAGAGCCAAAACGAGGCGGGCATCGCGCTCGGGCTGTCGTCGGCGGCGGTCAGGGTCGGTCTGCGCATGGCGCGCTCGCAGTCGGCCGGGATCGCTGAGGGTGTCCAGCCCGCTGTTGAGTCGGAACCCGAGCCTACGACGGACTCGCCTATCAACGAGGACAACCTGCAAGAGCTGCTTGGGCCGCGCTATTGGGAGTATGGTACAAAGCTGGTACGTCTTGCTCTCTTGTCCCCCGTCGCTCGCCTGATCGCCGACTAAGCACCTCTCCCCGCCCCCCCCCCAGGTCCCTGCGCCCCCGCGCGTCCCCCTACGCGGGTTCTGGCGGGAGGTCAAGACGGCTGTGCCCTCAGTCCAACGGGGCGACATCGACGTCGACTCGTTGTGCGCTGCCCTGCAACGCACCACCTTTTGCGACGGCGTCGAGGCGTGCATCCCGTGCGTGCTTCCTAAGCCTTTCTCTACTCTGGGACCGTCCTGACACATTTCGCCCCCATCTCGCGCACATCAAGGAAACCTGCCTTCCGCTATATCGTCCAGCACCTGATCCAGCCCTCGATATCGGCGACGTCGACTTCAATCTCGTCGGCGACAACGCCGTCGACCGGCGAGGACTTTTCCTCGGCCGCCCCCCAACTGGTGACCCCGCAGACCCGCCGCTAGCAGCTTCCTGTTCAAAGGCGGCGGTGGATGTGCTATGCAGCTGATCTGCACACGCGTCGCCACCGCTGCCGCTCAGTACTACTCACCCACCTGTACCACCATGCGCACTTTGCACTTGCGATTGATGTTGTGATTTGGCCCGCTCGGAGGACCCAGGGCTCAGAGAGCATGTCGACAGCGGGCGTCGACGCGAAAGGCCAGACGAACAGGGCGAGGGACGATGGTGCCGGCGGGTCTGGAGCACCTGCCGCAGACCGGGGGGAAACTGGGCGGCTGTGGAGGCCCCCCGCCTTGGGTGAGCCGACAAGAGCGACAAGTCCGACCGAGAGCGCATTTGTCCGCGCGGCGCCGCCGGCCTCGCAGTCGGCAAGCTTGGGCGCCTCAGACGACCCACAGCCGCCGGGCCCTTCGTCCCCTCCCCAACCCCCAACCACTCCCCTGCCCCTCCCCCCCTCCCGCCTCCGAAAGATGCTCGCCCGAGGATCGTCCAAGTGTGCTCCGTACGTCCTCTCCATCAGCTGGGGCTCGCTGCAGCGCCGTGTGCCTTTTGATGAGCTGGGACTGACTGCCGCCCCGGCTCTCTCTGCTGCTCGTGCCTTTCCTCGCCGCCCCTGCCGCCTCCTTTTCGGTCCTCTCGCCATTGCCCCATCAGCGCACTCGGCCGCCGGTCGATGGCCAAGGTGCCCAAGCCGAATCTCGTCAACTCGCGCGAGAAGAACTACGTCGCCATCAAGTCAGTCCCTGTCATGCTCACTTGCTCAGCCGGAGCGCGCTTCCTTCCCTAGCCCTCGGCGGCTCGATACCCTCGCGCTCCTTCTTCCCCCTCCCCTCGACCACAAAGGGCCATTTATAGCGCGACGCACGCTTGCAAGTGCTGATCCTGACTTCCTCTTCTTCTCTTTCTTGTTCTTGTCTCTGCCAGGACGAGCCTGCGAGGCGATGCCCTCCTCAACACGCCGCGGCTGAACAAGGTGCGCCCTCTCCATCATTCCCGCGCGCTTGATCGAATGCTGATAATCTGCGATCGTCGCTACCGCCGGTCGCGACGACCATGACAGGGAGCGGCCTTTACCCGGGAGGAGCGCTCTATCTTCGGCCTCGAGGGCATGCTCCCGTACGAGGTGCGTCCCGAGCTCTATGCTCGACCTCGAGCTGCCACCCCTCGGCTCGGCTGGCGGCCTTGCCCGTCAGCGCCGCGCACACAGCCTAACGGCGAGCTGACATTTTGCCCTGCTACCCGCACAAAGGTCCACGACCTTGAGCTGCAGGTCAAGCGGGCGTACGCCCAATTGCAAAAGCAGCCGACTGTCATCCTTAAGCAGTCAGTCTCGCTGCTTTCAGCCGTCGTCAGGTCGAGGAGTTTGTGGGCTGACCTGCCTCGCGCCGCCCTGCTCGTTATGCGTCTGTCAGCGCGTTCCTCGCGTCGATGCGTGATCAGAACCAGGTCAGTCATCCGCTCCTGCGGCTCATGCTCCAGTCGGCCCAGTCCTGACTCTCGTTTACTCCTGCAGGTTCTCTTCTACCGACTCATGGCCGATCACCTCAAGGAGCTGCTCGGTGTCCTCTACACGCCAGGAGCCGCCGAGGTGCGTCACTCTCTGTCTCCAGTCCGCCGCACCTGCAAAGACGCTGAGTATCCTGCCCCACTTCAACAGGCCGTCGCCAACTACTCGCACCTGTTCCGTCGCCCGACAGGCTGCTACATCTCGTTCCCCAACGCCGACGGCATGCGCGCCCAGCTCGAGTCGCACCTGTACGCCAACAACGCCCAGGCCGACCTGAGCGAGGCCGTCCCGTCCGCTAAGAAGGGAGCAGAGGAGGAGGATTCACACCTCAAGGACGCGCCGATCGACCTCATTGTCGTCACCGACTCAGAGGTGCGGTCGTCTCCCGTACTCACCTGCTTCGTTCCGCATGTGCCCACGCTGACCTCGCGCGCTGTCCCTCTCCCCCGGTCTCGTAGGCTATTCTCGGCATCGGCGACCAGGGCTGCGGAGGTATCACCATCTCGACGTCCAAGGCCGCCCTCTACACGCTCGGCGCCGGCATCAACCCCAATCGCATCCTGCCCGTCGTTCTTGACGTCGGCACCGACAACCACGCCCTCTTCTCGGACCCGCTCTACCTCGGCTGGAAGCGCACGCGCGTAAGAGGCAAGCTGTACGACAACTTCATCGACAAGTTCATCAACAACTGCAAGGATCTCTTCCCGGACGCTCTCATCCACTTTGAGGACTTTGGCCTCGCCAACGCCCAGCGCCTGCTCGACAAGTACGCCGACGACATCCCTTGCTTCAACGACGACATCCAGGGCACTGGCGCCGTCACGCTGTCAGCGCTCATGGCTGCCGTCGGTATCACGAAATCGACGCTCGCCGACCAGCGCATCGTCGTCTACGGTGCTGGTTCGGCCGGCATGGGCATCGCCCGCCAGATCCGCGACGGCATGGTCCTCATTGACGGCTTGACGACCGAGGAGGCTAACAAGCGCTTCTGGTGTGTCGACCGCAACGGCCTGCTCGTCGAGTCGGTGCGTCGCCTACCTCTTTGCTCAACATTTCCACCTTGCTCGGCCCTGACTCTTCCTTTCTAACATGCTCGTCTTGTCAGATGGGAGACTCGCTCCGACACTCGCAGCTGCAGTACGCCCGACCGGACCAGGAGGTCTCCGACTGGCCCCGGGCCAACCCGGACCAGGACGCTCTGCGCCTTCTTGACGTCATCCGACAGGTCAAGCCGACTGTGCTCATCGGCACCTCGACCCACTCGCGCTCGTTCGGCGAGGACATCATCCGCGAGATGGCCACGCACGTCGAGCGCCCGATCATCTTCCCCATGAGCAATCCCACCTCGCTCGCGGAAGTCGACCCTGGTGCGTCTCTGTGTGCACCTTTTTCAGCTGGTCGGGCTTCAGGTCGCTGACTGCTCTCTGCGGACCCTCTGTCTGGCAGCGGACGCCTTCGAGTGGACCGAGGGTCGCGCACTCCTTGCCACCGGCTCTCCCTTCCCTCCTTGCCACTACAAGGGCAAGCAGTACGTCGTCGCCCAGACCAACGTGAGTCCTTCCTGCCTCTTCTCACTTCCCCCGAATGCCGCCAGTCCTGCTGACCCGCTCCATCGCCCCTTGCTTGCTAAGAACGCCCTCATCTACCCCGCTCTCGGCCTCGGTGCGATCGTCTCCAAGTCGCGCACGCTGTCGCCCGGCATGTTTGCTGCCGGTGT
This sequence comes from Cystofilobasidium bisporidii, assembly GCA_014825535.1. Classification (NCBI taxonomy): domain Eukaryota; kingdom Fungi; phylum Basidiomycota; class Tremellomycetes; order Cystofilobasidiales; family Cystofilobasidiaceae; genus Cystofilobasidium; species Cystofilobasidium bisporidii. The sequence continues at coordinate 37,723 of MVAK01000119.1, forward strand.
CCAGGCCCTCGCTTCGCTGTCGCCCGCCCTCAAGGACCCTGAGGCGTCGCTCCTGCCCGATTTGTCCGAGGTCCGCGATGTCTCCCTCCACGTCGCTGCCGCCGTCGCCAAGCGATCTGTCGAGGAGGGTCACTCGCGAGTCCCGGCGCTGGCCGGCATGTCGATGGAGCAGATCGAGGAGCGCATCAAGTCGTCTACCTGGTCAGTGATTTCTCGCGTTGAGACTCGACATCCCAAGAGCGTGATCTGATTCTCCCCCGTCTCCTTTGCGCGCATCCCCAGGGACCCTGTCTACCGCCCGCTCGAGCTTGTCGACATCAGCGAGTAAGGTGCTTCGAAAGGTGCAGGATCTTAGAGCGGCGCCGGTGTCTGCGCCTGGGTCAGAGCTATTAGAGAGGATCCATGTTTCTTGATTTGCATCGGCTGGGAAGAGGTGGGTATCGATGCATGGTCTGGGTAAGAGCTGATCCAAAATCTATCAAGTGGACGTCTCCTTGACTCCGCCGACCACTACCGGCTCTTCTGGCGGTGGTGCGTCCTCCCTGTACCAGAGTAAGATGAGGAGCGCCGTGGCTGGCGAAAGGATGGGACGGAAAGCCTCGTCAGTGTCTGTCCGAAATCCGCGGCGTCACAGGCTGGTGAACGACACACCGATCGGCAAGGCGGCCATGAATGCGAATGTGACCTGGTACCTGTAGCGAGCAAAGGCGACTCTTTCAAATTAGCAGACGCAAGATCACCATCGGCGAGCGTAAGGACGAGCGCACCCTTTCCAGGGAACGGCACCATGCGCGCCGGAGCTGTCGGTTGGTATATAATTTGCCTTGAGACTGCCGGTGATGCTGAGCCCAATGGCGGCGCCGATCTGGTAATTTGAGTTGAGGACGCCTCCGACGATACTGTGGGGTGAGGCAAGCGACGGCGCGACAGGTCAGCACGGAAGGCGAGGGAGGAGGATGTCAGCGAACGCACCCGGAATGCTGGCTGGGAGAGCTCTTCATCGCTGCGTTGTTGACGGTGATAAAGACGAGCGCAGTTCCTGGCGGCGAGGATGAGCAGAAAGGGCGTCAGCCGAGGAAGCAAGAGCACAGAGAAGATGGCTCAGCGGCGGACGGACCGACGCTGCCGACGACAAAGCCAGGCACAACCAACGGCCAATACCACGACTGATCCTCGGCCCAAACGAGCATGAGCGACCCGCCGGAAGCAGCCAGCGAGCCGAGCAGCATGCGGATCTTGAGGGTCGGCCAGGAAGAAAAGAAGATGACCAGAACAAAGACGAGGCCGCCGCCAATCGATATGGGCAGGCTGAGCCAGGAGCAGAAGGCGAGGTTCGATCAGCGACGGACGCGGCCGAGGCGCCGAGGTCAGAGCGATGACAAAAAGAACGCACAAACGGACGGCCGTCATGATCGAGGAGACGCCCCAATCACTCTCCATGATCGTGCTGAAGTTGAACTGGACCGCGTACCACCAGAAGTACCTGGTAAAGGGAGTCGCTGGGGCGTCAGAGAGATCGCAAGTGTGCGAGAGAGCGAGCGAATGGGCGCACGGCGTCAAGGCAACGATCATGAGCGGCGTGACGTTCTTGATGCCCCAGATCCCTGGCGGGATCAAGGCGTTGAGCGGGTCGATGCGCGTTTCGTACCAGAAGAACAGTGGAAATAGGAGGACGCCGATGATGAGCGTGACGATTGGTTGTACACGGAGCCTGGCGAGCATTGCACGGTCGCGGGATCAGCAATCAGAGCAGAGCATTCGGAGGAAGGAGCCGGGCAGTGTGCTTGACGCTTTGGCTACCGGACGCACCATCCGCCGCCCTCGGAGCCGTCCGTCAGGCCGAAGATGGTCAGGACCGAGGCCGCAAGCAGAAGAAGCGTTCCGACCCAGTCGAACGCTGTCGGATGCGTCAGGCCCTCAAGCTCCGCGAGAAGCACGGCAGCGCGCTTGTCGCCCATGCCAGCGTCATACTGGAGCGTGTCGAAGTGCATCTGCTTGAGGTCCTTGTCGGACGGCATGAGTAAGAAAGCCGCGACCGAAAGAGGAATGCAGACTGAAGGCATCGCAAGAAAAAAATAGAGAGGAAGTAGCTGTCAGCCATGTGGGGCGGTGAAAATGGGCGAGCGCGCTATCAGGACGACCTACCGGGCGCGAGGAACCAGAAGATCCACTCCCATCTTGCCATCAGAAGCACGCCGCCAAGCAGGAACCCTGCAACATTTGCGACCTCTCCGGATCCTCCAAAGACCGACAGCGCCAGGTGCTGCTCCTCGGGCCGGGGGAAGGCGTGGATGATGAGGTGCAGGGCTGAGGGAATGCAGGCGGCCGCAAAGATGCCCTCGACGGCGCGAAGGACAAAGAACGTGATCCGGTCGTTCGCGAATCCAATGGCGAGCGAAAGAACTCCTACTGAGGCCCTGCAGCGGAAAAGCGAAGCAGGCGGGAAGGAGTCAGAAACTCGGATAGACGACCACCCCGCGTGGAGGGGGAGGGGAGGGGGCCATGAAGGGAGGAGCTCGGAAGACCAAGGCTGGCATGTACGCACAGGCCACCGACGAAGACGTATTTGGCGCTCCATAGATCAGAGATCTTGCCAAAGGCCAGCATGGCCGAGGCGAGCGAGATCGCGTAGGCATTGATCGTCCACGTGCTTTCGTTGGCCGACATGCCGAGGTCGGCCGCCATCTAGGGGTAGCTCCTGTAGTCAGCTTCAGTCGTCCCTAGCGCGTCTCAGGCCCAAGGAGGACCCACATCTGGGATGCCGAGAACAACGGCGCTCGCCGAGTATACGTCTACGAATTGCGCGATGCAAAACTTGGGTAGGATTAATCGCGCGGGAGGACGTCAGCCTTGACGACATGGGGCAAAGGGAGCTGGCAATTCGTGGGGTGGCCAAGACGCTGAGAGGGGAGAAGAGCCTCACGATCGAGAGCAAAAAGTACTTTCGGGCTTTTGAGAGACTCGCTGGACCGGCGCCTTCGCCGACCACCGTCGTCGCGGCAGTCGAGGTGGTCGACATGGCGGGCATGGTGGCAGGCGGGGAGGTCCGCAGCTTCGCTCAAGTCGGGGTGGTGGTGGTTGAGGGGAAGAAGGCGAGCTCGATCGAAGCGTTGAACTGCAAGGTGGTTGGCGAGCGGGAGTTGGCGGTCGTGAGAGGGACAGGTGGATGAGAGTGTCAGAGTGGAAGAGGGAAGGAAGGGCAGGCAAAGCTCTTCCAAAGAGTCGTGCGAGCTGCAGCCCCTGGATGACTGAGCCGACAAGGGACGGCGGTACGGTCGCGCTCACCCGCGCTTCCTTAGCGACACCTCGATCGCAGGCTCATTTTAATCTTTTTCCTCGCTCGCTGCTGGCGGCACCAGCGGCACGGGCGAGGTCGTCCGCTCGTCTTCAACCGTCTGCAAGCCCAACATGGGCAGCTCAACAAAGTCCAATTCGGGGTCACTGTCGGTCGAAGAGGTCAGATTGGCCGGATCGCACCGTCGCGCAGACTAGATAAAGAGGAGAGACGCACTAGCGCGAGTAGGTGTGCGACTGGACGGGGCCGGTCGGGAAGGATGACAGGAACGACTGAGCACCTGCGACCTGTAGGGACGCCATGGCGCGTCCCCCGCGAGCGCATGCGCTGCCCGAGGACGAGCAAAGATTGGCTTCGCCAGCCACGGCGGGGACCGTTCTTGCCGTCGGCAGCGAGTGGTCGTTGACGCTGAGCGGACGCTTCGACCGGCGATGCTCCACCCACTGCGCGCGTCGGTCAAAGCGTCAGTGCTGGGATCGCTGGAGCGCGGCACAGAAAGGACTTGTAGACGCACGACCGAATTGCCGATGCCGAGGCGAAGATTGCGCGCGGCCCAGTCCTCCTCCTCCTCGGCGGACAGTCCTCTGGCTTTGGCAGCTCCGGCGTCGACTCGCTCAGAGTACGATACCACCTCGACCGTCTTGGACACGCCGTTCGCCGGCGCTACCGACGATTTGCGACGACGACGGGACGTTGCTTCGTATGGCTGGGGGAGGTGAGCCGATCCGGCATCGCCAGCCTGGTCGCGCGCGAGAAGCGTGAAGAAGCCCAGCTTGGATGCCCGCGTGAACGACTGCCGCGCTCCATCGGCCCCGTGCGCTCTGCTCGGCCGACGGCGCTTGCCAAGGAACGCGAGCAGCCGCTTCTTTGCCACACTGGCGCCATCGCCCGAGCGGCGGCGGCGGGACCGTCGCTCATCGACGGCCGCCTCGAGAATCTGCCTGTGAGTGCGAGGCGAGCTCGGTCAGTCCGCTGGTGCGCTGCGGATGAGTGAGTCGAATCGTACAAACCTCTCGCGCAAGGCCCGAGGCTGCATGATCTGGAAGAGAAAGTTGAAGGTGTAGATCGCTGGGCTGACGAACAGGAGTGGGAGAGATGGACGGAGGACGGCGCTCAGTATTGGACGAAGGGAGAAGCCAGGGAAAGTCAACTTGACACACAGCGCAGTACAGCCGCGGCCAGCAACTGTGGACCGCAAGCAGATGGCGAGAGAGAGGTAGATGATTATGGCAGTCGACTGGAGCATGCACCATGCGACAACACGAGAAGTCAATCAGAGATCAAATCGCTTAGGCTCGGCTCGGTCAGCAAACGCACGATGAGGACCGCGCTCGACAGGCCCGTCTTGACCATCTCTTTGAGGATCTCATTTGTCATCTTGGTGTCGGGCAAGGTGCTGGCCTGGTTGTACCTCTGGAGGGAAAGTTGTCGAGGGGCAGTGAAGAGCGCAGCGGGAGATCAGCCGCCACTCAAACACGTCGGGGCTCGGGCAAAAACATTCGGACCCATACGCACGTGAGCGAACAGAACGTCCCGAGACGTCAAGCATGCGTGCAAAATCGATAGCAGGAGTGCGCTGGCGAGCCAAACGATCTCAAGCACGAGAAATGGTGGCAAGCGCGGCCCGGCGAGCGCGACGCCCATGGCAGAGCTGCGAAGCGAGCATAAAGGTCAGCTTCGCGCACAGTCGCGCAAGAATGCACGAGACTCTGTAGCGAGACGTACTAGCTGGCGAAGCGCTGCTTCCTGATCGACGAACATGCAAGCAGAGATGGCCGCGGAGTCCAGCAAACTGGCGTCAGCCTCTCGACGGCACAATCTGGGGACACGCTGGCGGCAGGATTACGGACCGGATCTCTGATGCGATGCCAGAGGCCAGACAGGTGATGAAAAGGAAGGCGGCCACGACCGAGGCATACCGTCGCACGCGGTCCATCGGCCCGACATAGAGGTGTTTCGCGAACTTGAGCGCGCGCTGTACGTAAAGCACTGACGGTCGAATGAAGGTGCAATGATCAGCCGGCTGGTCTGCCTGGTGCCAAAAAGGTCTGGAGAGAGCCTCAGACGCACGCTGGATAGACGAGATGAGCGCGAGGCCAAGGGCGGCACTGGCGCGGCCCTGGACGTTGTTGTGAAGCGCGTCGATCCACCGATGGTCGCCCCAATGGAAGACAAAGACGGCGGCCATGCGCCAGAGGTTGACCGAAACGTGCGCGGTCCGTCCGAGGAAAAGTAGACCGATTGAAATGAGCTGGAATGGCGACTCGCGGCCCGGATGCGACCTGACCGAGGCGGCATAGCGGATGAGCTGGACCTGGCACGGGCACAGGTCAGCGGAGGTGGGCAGGAGCCGCAAGCATGAAGCTATCAGCTCACCGGGAGCTCTGGACAGGCTCGCTTCAAAGAGACTTGGACGTACAGCGAGTACGCCGTAGAATATCCAGTTGACTGCCCAGCAGCGATATGCGCGAGCAAGGCGGCGGCAGGTTGTCGAAGAGGGGCAGATGCGCAGCGGGAGGCCGAGGAAGAGGCGGCTCGACAGGTCAGCTGCACGACCAATGCAAGCAGCTCGCGTCTTTGAGGAAGGGCCACAAACTGAAAATGTCGGTCACGATGTAGATGCCCGTCTGAGGGGCCATGGCAAGCTCTCCCAAACGAGCTGAGAGTTTGTGTTGTGGGTCGGGGCAGCAAGGCGCTGCGAAGGAAGACGAGGTGGCGGCGGCAGCTGTTGGAGGGTGCCCCAGCTGAAGGATCAGCCAGGTGCGTGCAGCGTTGCTATGTCCGTCTTATGACAGATCAGAGACGATGGGCAGCGACGATGCCGGGATGGGGGGCTTCGACAAGGGGAGGGCCTGGTGGGCAGGGCAGGCAGCTCACATGAGCGGCGCCAGCGTCGACGGCTAAGACAAGCTCACATGAGCGGCAGCGTCGACCGACGGCTAAGACACTTGTTGGCCCGCGGCGTCGTCGGAGCTCGCCCAGGTTACTACTCCGACACGGCGATCGCAGCCGACCCTCGCCCAGGGGAAGGCTGACAAGACTGACTTGTAGCAGACAGCGCGCCACACGGGCAACTCTCAGGAAGACATGGCATCGTCTGATTGCGAGGGAAGGTTATGAAAGGCGCGGGGGGAAGGGGGTCCCAGTCACAGCTGGCCGTCCGACGGTGAGTCAGAGCCCGAGTCGGACAGCAGGCTGGCGATGCTGATCCTCCGCAAGTTGGGTCGGTCAACGCTGAGGTTCGCAGAAGGCGACGGGTTGAGAGCTGCGACGCCTGGACAGCCGACGAAATAGGAAGGTCAGGCAGGCCGGTAGCAAAGCAAGGACGAAACGAGCGGAGGGTGCTGCGAACTGTCGTCGTCTGCAAGGCGAGGGCGCTTGAGTGTGTCGCTCGATCCATTCACAGGCCGTGCATCGCCGTCGGACGGACTTGATCGAACTGCGAGGACAGACATGCGGAAAGAGGAATCAGACAAATGTGCAGGTCGGGTCATTGTGATAGGGAAAGAAAGACCGACTTCGCTTGGCCGGCTCATCGCGCACGCACGAGGCATCGTCGACCCTCGGTGAAGCCAATTCTGATTGCTGACCGTCGGCCGCCGCTCGTCGCGTCATGGCCGCTTCGAAGCTCGCAACGTTCATGGGTCGTTGAGTTGAAGGAACGGCCGTGGGAGGACGGACAGGCGCCATCACTTTGGGAGGATGGACGCGAGAGAATGAGCGCCGCCGAGGTAGCAGGAACGGCTCGTCTTGGCGACGTAGGCAGAACGGTCCCTCGTATCCTGCGAGAGTAGGGTGTCGAACCAGGTCAGCTTGCGAGCGGAATGTTGTGCGTGAGGTCGAGCGGACCCATGGGCCGATTCACCAAGAGCGTCCTCGGCCGTGTACGTGTCGCGCCACTTGCCGATCCAGCGCGAATCAGCCATGACGTAGCCGCGATAAAGCCACTTTGCGCTGACGGCCTGAGTGATAGGCTCATCGTTGGGCTGGTCGAGAGCAGCAAGGACACAAGAGGGCACCGTTAGCCCGGCACAGCGCAGGGGCCAGGACAGTAAGTCAAGCAGTCCTGACCTCGTACTGCTTCTCGACCGACAACAGACCGTCCCACGCGCGAACTCGGCCCCGATATGTGAACTTGCCCCACTTGCTTCTGCCCTTGCCGGTCACCAGCAGTTCCTTGACCCACTCGCTGCCGGGCTCATCGTCGAGATCCTCTTCCTCGATCGGGCAGGGACGCGAGACGTCCTCTGAGCCGTCAGGGTAGCCCGCAGCGAACGCCGGGCCCGTTCCACCGACATTGGCGCGAGGCACGTAGACGATGTTCTCCGACAGCTGAATCTGATTGGCCTGCTGGCCAAAGGCGTCTGTGGATCGGGTCACGCAAGGCAAAGATCAGCGACGCACGTGGGTCGGCGCACGAGCAGCGAGTGGAGCGTGAACACGCACTCGAGTAGATGGCCTCTTGGTCCCCTGCAAGAACTTCAGTAAAGCCGTTGACTGACAAAGAATGGGCCGGAGAGGTGGGCAGTGAGAAAGCCGGGCTAGACGGAAGAGCAAAGGAAGAGGGTAGAGGCGCACAGTCAAAGTACGCGAACGAGCCAACCCACGTGCCCTCGAACTTGCCCTTCCAGTCCGACACCTTCATGCCTTCGTCGGCAAGGGTCTTGCAACGCGTCATGCGCCGCCAGTCGTTGTCGAAATTGCGACTGGGAAGGTGAAGAATTGGGATGCTCTGGCGCAGAGCCGTGCCCGAGACAGGGTCGAAGTCAGAGGTGCGGCCCGGCACGTCGGCCGCGAGTTCTTCGGGCGTGTAGAGAAACTCGAGCGACGCGGTCGACGAGTTGGACGCCGACGTCGTGACGCCACCAATCGCCGGGTCGGTGTCGAGCGCGTTGAGTAGACCAAAGATGGCTGCGCGGCCGAGTTTTCTGTCAAGAAGGCGTCGACGTCAGTGTCGTGAGCAGCCCGCCAGGCCGAGGGCGTCGATGCGAGAGGCTTTCAGAACACACGGTGCCTTCATCTCCCAACGCCGACCGAAGCGGTGGACATGGTGGGTCACAGGACCGTCAGGCGACGAGGTCTTGTCCGATCCACGCGCGGCGACTACGGCATTTGAACCGCGGCTGCCGCCGACAGGGAGGGACCGAGCATTCCACGGAGCAAAAAAGAGCGAGTATTGCGGGCTGAAGACCAAGGGTCGCAAAATAAAGGCCTTCTCCTTGGAACGACGAGGAGGGGGCAGCGAGCAAACAGCGTCAGCCAGGTCAATTGACCCGCTGCGCGCTGCAAGCCGATTGTCAAGACGCACTTGGGCTTGGTCGGCCGTCTCCTCCGCAGCGCCCTGGCCGAGGCTGAGTGTCTGCTGGCGCAGATTCTCACCGGCTTCGAGCAGCCACATGGTAAGCGTGCAGTGGCATGCGTGCGCGACCGAGTCGACGGGGAAGCCCGGCTGAAGGCTCGTCGGCAGCATGACGGCCTCGTACAGGCGAAAGATGAAGGTCGGCAGGCTCGCCCAGCCGAGGATGTGGGTGAGGTTGCGGCCGTCTGTGCGGCAGAGGGACAGTCAGCAGGGCAGCGGGAGAGGAGCAGACGACGACAAAGGGGGAGGGGAGCGCACCAGACTCCATTATGAGCAGAACGACTTCGAGCAGAGCTTCCTCGACGATCTGCTCGCCAGAGGCGCCGTGTACCTGCAGCCAGCGGTGGACGTCGTCGCCGATGCTGCGGACCGTCTGCAAGATAGTCCACCGTCGCCGCAGCTCCGATGTCTCGCCCCGCATGCCGCCGAGAGCCTCGGCACCGTACCGCCGGCGGACGGCGGCTAGGTCCCATGTCGACCGCAGGATGCGCGCGTAGAGCGACGGGTTGGCGTCGGAATGGAGGCAAGCTGCAATGCGCGGATGGGTGCCCAAGAGCGGGATGAGGCCTGAAGGAGGACCAGGCGTCGGCGACAGCGCGCAAAAGAAGGCGATGTTGGAAAGGAGCTCGGCAGGCAGCGCGAGTAATGGCGACCGCGGGGTTGTCGTTGTCGGCGGGCGGCCCGCGTGAGTGGTGGGAAGAAGCGCCTGGTCTGGCGTCGACGTCGACATGGCGAAGCGCAACGAGGGATGGCTAGACCGGCGGGGTGAGTTTAGAGGATGCTGCTCAAGTTGACCTGGCGCTCTGGTTCGATGTAGTCGGCAGGCAAATCTCAGGAGGCAGTAGAAGGGGGGCGACCACCTGGCCGGACAGCTGTGCACTCGAACCAGGGCCGGGATCGACAGGAGCTCGGCAGGTGGGAGCAATCCTCGATGCCGTCTCGTTCGAGAGCCTCGCGCGCTCAACAAGCAAGGCCGGCCGACCGGCGGCTTTTCGTGCGGTGGGCCGGCTGTGGCGGCCGGCTGCGTCCCAGCTCGATCGTTCCTCGCGGCGGACAGCAGGACATGAGCCGCAGACTATAAGGGGCCCTCGAGTACGCTCGCAGGTAACAGTGTGAGCCCAACAAGAGCATGCGCGCCAGAGGAGCACAACTGTCGCTATATGGGCGGAAGCGCACGTCTAGAGAACTGCAGCTCGAGCGCATCGTGATCTGAAGCTGGGCAGGGCGCCTTGCGCCAGCGTCGCGGCGTCGTGCCCGTCGTGCCGCGCAGCAGGGGTTGAAATCAACATTGTTGCGCCCGCACTCATTACACCGGTGGATGGACGACGTCACGCCCCGTCGTCTTCTTGCACCTGTGAGCTGCCTTGGAGGAGCCGGCGAACGACCGGGAGCATAGCGACGTCTCACCATGCCTCGCGAGACGTGACCTCCACCGATCATACGCGGGCAATCAACAATCGCTCGACGCGCGCGTCTTTGCCGTGCGGCCGGTGCGGCCGTCGCCTGCCGAGCGACCGAGGCCGCCGATCACATTCACCAGGCAGCGCCGCTCACATGAAAGGGGAGACGGTCGGCCGCCTTCTCTCGAGAAGATCGGGAAGTGGGAGGGGAAGTCGCATGGTTCTCAGGGAAAGGAAGGACGCGCCGGTCCGCCATGCCAGGGCCGCCTGGCCCGTCGCGCCGGCTTGTCGGCAGGTCTCGACCTCGTCTTCTTCGCCAGGCCTCTCTACTCGTTCCCTGCCTCAGCTCTGCAAAGAGCGTCTAGACGGCGTCCTCGCCCGTGATGACAACCTCATCGGCCGCGTCGGCGACGACGCCCGGCGGGCAGCACTGGGCCGGCGCGCACGCGCTCTCGGGCGGGCACCGGATCAGGCAGTCGATGTCGGACGCCGACCGCGTCGCGTTCTCGTCGCCAAACTCTGGCTGGATCGTAGATGAGTGGATGCCGCACGCGTGCAGGACTGCAGCGTAGACGCAGGCGTCAGATGAGCACGCTGAGTGAAGCAGGTGGGAGGGTGAGAATGGGAAAGCGCACCTTCGCGAATCGAGTGCAGCGTCTCCATGTACTCGGCCTCCTTCTCAAGCAGGACGTGGACCGAAGCGACAACTTTGGTCTCGGACAGCTGCCAGCAGTGAAGCTATGCATAGGCGAAGGGGTGGTTGGTCTGGGGTCGGCGACAGAGTACGAGACGACGGGAAAGAGAGAAGGCGCACCTCGTGCACCGAGACGACGCCAGGGAGGATGAGCAACGCCGAACGTAGCTCGTCGAGAGAGATGTTGCCCGGGACGGCCTGAAGCAGGATAAACGAGGCCGACTTGACTGTGGACGGTGTGCGAAGGAGATGTGATGATCGTCAGCTCCGCCGGTGGAAGGTCGCGACAAAAGGGGATGCGAGAGCGGTTGACAAACGCACCGAGCGGAAGCGCGGATGAGAAGATGATGACTGTGATGATGAACGAAATGAGGGGGTCCGAGTAGAAGCGGTACGGCGTGTCGAGCAACGCGATGAGAAGGCCGCTCGCGATGACGCCGACGTTGCCGAGAGCGTCGCCGAGGACGTGCAGGAACACGCCCTGCATGTTCATCGAGCCGTGGCTGTGGCCGCCGCCTGATGCGGCGTCGCCGTGGCCCGCGTGGTCGGCCTCTTCGTCGTGCGAGTGACCGTGGCCCTCGTCAGTGGCATGCGAGTGCGCATGCGCCGGAGCCGTGGTGGCGCCGTACGAGACGACATCAGCGTACGACGCCGGAGCCTGCGCGTCCGCGTGCGAGTGCCTGAACGGGGGTGAAAAAGGGACACGAGGTTAGGGAAGGCACCATTCTGTCAGCGGCCAGCCAGCGGGCGAAAGGATCGGTCACGCGGATAGACGGAACGCACCCCGAGTGGTCGTTCTCGGCGACAGAGATGAGTGGCTCGCGCTCGCCTGGCTGGCTCTTGGACCGCCTCGTGGAGCCCTCGGGGCTGTGCGCGCGCTCGAGGCCGTGGGCGTCTCTGGGACTGCCGTGATGGTGGTACCCCATCTGCTCGGCCGTCGCCTGAACATTGGCTCGGATCAATGCCGGGTGGGCGTACAGGCTCTGCAAGGAGTCCTTGCGCCGGCGACGCTCGACGGCGTCCTCGCCGCCGGCGGGCTTGCCCTTGATGGCCGCCGGTGCGGCTGGCTCCGACACGCCATGCGAGTGCGAGTGCGAGTGACCGCCACCGCCATGGACGTCGTGGAACAGGAACAAGCCGACGATGTTTGAAAGCAGACCGAACGCGCCGACGATGACAACGACCCACGGGTTGGAGACCTCGGGGACCGTGACGAGCCGCTGAATGCACTCGAGGAAAATGGAAAAGCACAGCGCGAGTAGGAACACGCCGTTGATGAGCGCACCTGCAGCGTATTCGCGAAGGACAAACCAGAATGAGAGGTGGAATTGCCAACGACGCGTGGGGTGCGGAACCGAAATGGATGGTCGGTCAGCTTCCGTCTGCGCGGCTCGGGCACGAAGGGCAGCGAGCGAGCTCGCGAGGTGGGGCCGGACCGGCCGGTCAAACGCACCCAAAATTTCGGCACGCTGCCAGCCGTAAGAGTATTTGCTCGTTGAGCTGGCAGTTGCGAGCCGAATGGCGTAGAGGGCAACGACGAGCGAGATGACATCGCTGGGTGGACAGACCAAGGTGGGCGGGAGCGGCAAGTGGATCAGCCCACGTCACGGATGGCGTGCGTGAGACGACCAGTCAGGCGACCCGCAGAAAGCGCAGTCAGGCGGCTCACTTCAGCATGTGGAACGAATCTGATCGGGTCATGTAGTAAGCAGGGCAGAGCAAGGCAGCGTCAGCATTGATGGTCAAGCAAAGGGAGGAACAGGAGGCACAAGCGCATGGTCGGGAAGCGCCGAAGCGAGCGACCCTGCCTCTTTAGCTCGGAGGGAACCGGACCATCCCTTCCCTCCCTCCCGACCCCCTCTCTCGTGCATGACCTTTCAAAGGGAAAGAGAGCGACGACTGACCTGCGATGAGGGCGATGCTACCGACGGCATAGCCTGTCGAGAGAAGACAGGGTCAGGGCAGGTGTCAGGGGGTTCGGGGCTGGGCGTGTGGGCGAGGCTCTCGGCGACAGGGTGAAACGGACCGCCAAAAAGCTCGATGAAGAAGAAGACCGAGTCGATGACGAGCAAGATCCAGATGCGCGTCTCCTTGGACAGCTGGAAGAAGCCCATGTCGTGTGGGAGAACAGACGGGACAGGAGGGGTGTGTTACTGTCGACCTCTGTCGACGTGGGCGGCTCTGCTCCTACGCCCGCGGAGGTTGGAGGAGCGAAGCGCCCTGTCGTCGTGCATTCTGGAGCAATGCAGGAAGACAGAAAGAGGGTTGGGTCAGCTGGCTGTAGCTGCGCGGTAGCTGCGCGCTAGCGTCATGGTCCGACGCAGCGTCGCCAGCACCAGCAGACTGCACCAGGTACCCGACGATCAGCGCTGGCTGACCCTGCCAATTGCCAGCTCGAACTTGCCTGCTGTTGGCACAAGGTCATGCCCAGACCACCGACCACCGACCACCGACGGCAACGTCGCTGATGGGCCGACGTCCTTAATCGACGTCGCTGCCTTTCTAAATTCCCCGGCCCGATCCCTGCTGGCGGTCGGCTAAAAAGCCGGTGCCTGCAGCTTCATCGCCTCGAGACCTTCAAGAAGGAACGACGCCGAGCTCCCTTTCTGTCCACACAGTTCCCTTTCTCCTCTCCAACACACCACCATGTCTGCCGCCCGCCGCTCCCTCTCCACCACTCTCCCCTCTGCTGCTGCCGCCGCCGCGAAGCCCAAGACCGGCTCTATTGCAGACGTCTTCGCCTCCCTCTCTGGCGGGGCGTCCGAGCCGCTACCGCCTCGGTTCGCCGCCCTCAAGCGCGAGCTCTGGAAACACGGCATGCAGGACCGATGGAACGAGGTGCTGGCCGATCTCGAGCGGGTGACGGCCGAGATTGAGGCTGCTGGGCCAGAGATCGTGCCTCGGCTCCCGTTCGAGCAGATTCAGCGCAACGACGTCGACCCGGCCATCGTCCGGCGCGTGAAGGAGACCGGCACCGTCATCGTCGAGGGCGTTCAGTCCGAGGAGGTCCGTCTGGGGCCCTTGCTGCTCAACTCTGCTCAGCGGTTCGCCGTCGGCTGACGTCTGACCGTGTGCCTCGACCTCACCTCGCAGCAAGCCCTCCAATGGAAGCGCGATATCCTCGACTACGCAGGAAAGAACAAGGACCATGTCACAGGTGGGTCAAGCTTGCCATCGTCTGAACCTCAACTCGTTCTTGGTCACGTGCCTGAGGTGGTCGCCCTTCCCCGTCCGCCCCCCCCCCCCTCTCCCCAACGCAGGCTTCCCGTCGGACGACATACAGGTTTACGAGCTCTACTCGTCGCGCTCGCAGCGGGCGGCCCAGGTCCATCCCAACACGATCCGGACTCACGAGTTCCTGCTCTCGACATTGCTTCACGCGTCGGACCCGGCCAGCAAGATCAGCCTGACCTCGCCCATCGTCTATGGCGACCGCCTGCGCGTGCGCCAGCCGGGCGACCAGGTGCGGTTCGATCTTCGGCAGTCGTTGTTCTTTGCCATTCGGTCGTCGCTTCGCCATCCGGTCGTCGCTTGGAACTGATGCCAACAATCCCTCTTCCTCCTTGGCAGAGCTTCAAACTCGGCCCGCACATCGACGGCGGCAGCCTCGAGCGGTGGGAGGACCCTGGTGCGTCTGCGGGGCTTCGACACGTTCCCTAGCGCCCCCGTTGTCGACTCTTTGCCTGAACCGGCTACCCCTCCGTCCAGGCTTCCGCCGATGCTTCAGCAAGCTCCTCGACGGCAAGTCGCACTGGTCGACGCACGACGCCTTTGATGTCTCGCCCCGGATCGAGGCCGTGACCGACCTGTACAAGACAGGCAATGGCCAGTGCTCCGTCTACCGGCCCTGGCAGGGTACGTCACGCGTGTCCCTGCCCCCTCTGCTCTGAGCGCCCGTCTGACTGTCGCTGATGACCCTCTTCTCTCCTCCTCAATCTTGATCTTAGGCTGGACGTCCATGTCGCACACGGGGCCTTCCGAAGGCTCGCTCAAGGTTTATCCTAACCTCCGTCTGTCGTCAGCCTACGTCATGCTGCGGCCGTTCTTCCGGCCAAAGGCAGGATCGCTTGCAAGCGACGGCACGACCGTCTCACTCGCCGCCGACGACTGGGAGCCCGACCTCGACGGCACAGCCTTCCCCGGATCGGTCCCCGGCAACGGCCAGGAGCTCAACGCCCAGACGCACCCCCACCTGCGGCTGCCGACCGCCATGGTGTCGGTCCCAAAGGTAGCGCCGGGCGACCACGTCTACTGGACAGGAGACACCATCCACGCCGTCGAGAGCCTGCACGCCGGCAAGACCGACTCGAGCGTCATGTACATCCCTGCCGTCCCGTTGACGCTCGAGAAGTGCGTGAAATTCTTTTTCTGGTGCCGAAACCCTCTTCTGGTGCCGACACGTATGATCTGGTGCGCACTTCTTGGCTGACACTTGTCGTATACTTTGCTCTCGCAGTGCTGCGTACCTCAAGAGGCAGGCCGCGCACTTTGCCAAGGGCATGCCTGCGCCCGACTTTCCGCAGGGCCAAGGCGAGACGCTCAACGTCGGTCGGTCGACGCCCGACGACGTGATAGACCTCGGCGCGCGCCGCATGCTCGGTCTCGAACGCTTCGCTGAGAAGGGCTCGACCGAGGGCGAGCTCGCGCTCCGACGCGAGGCCAATCGCATCCTGTTTGACTGAACGGGTAGCCGGCCGCTCGATGTATGTGCCTTCCTGTAACGGTAAAAACATCCACCGACGCGCGCGAGGTCGTCTCCTGAAGACAACACCTGGAGACAAAAGCGAGGAAAAGGGCATCTCAATATGCTGCAGGTCGCGCCCGCAGCCTTTTCAGGCCCACTTGCCGAGGACGCTCATGCAGAGTGCTCCGGCGAGCAGGGACCCGAACGCGAGTGCGACCCTGCTGGCACCGGCGCTGGCAAGCTCGCCATGCATGAAGTCGTGAACGAGCCTGAGAAGTCGGCAGAAAGGGGGGGGGGAGAGATGCTACCGGGGGTCAATGCTGATAAGTAGGGCAGGAAGTGAAAGTAGACGGGACAGGGACGCACATCTCGACGATGCCCGAGTACAGGAGGATGCCAGCGCTGCGCGAGACAATGCCAGACGTTCAAATCAGCGCCACTTCTCAGGCAAGAGCTCGCGGCAGAGAGCAGGGCAACCGACCTAATGGCGTCGAGAACGCCGATCGACAGGAGGGCGGCAGGCGAGTTTGGGTTGAAGCCGGCGTGGACGCCCATCCCGATTGCGATGCCGATCGGGGTAATGAGCTGCCATGAGCGAAAGCGCGACGGTCAGATGGGCCAGCCAGAGAGGAATTGCAAGGCAGGAGGACTTACACCGAAGACGGCTCCCATGACCCACTTGCGCCAGGCCTGCTGGTCCGAAGGAAAGACGAGCAAACCGATGCGCGTGCCGAGCGCTAGTCCTTCCTGTGTGGTTGGGTGACAATGTATTCAGTCAGTTTTGTGGCCCAATCGACACAGCGGTCGCTCCATCGTCTTGTGAGAACAGAACTGAACAAAGAGCTGGTGGAACACCACGGCGCAGAACAGTGGGATCCACTGCGAGCCTCCCGAGGCGCCGAGCGTCACCTGCGATTGGGGAGGCGCAGTAAGGGGGGTCGCGCAAGCTGTTAGCGATCAGCCGAAGCGGAAGGTTCGGTGAAAATGGAAGGGACGGACTCCGATCATGATCGAGTGGAAGCAGAGCGAGGCCTGTCGTCGATGAAGTCGTCGGTCAGCAAGAACTTAGATGAGGGGACAGGCAAGACACTGCGCACCTCGAGAACTGGAGAAATCAGGCGCAGGAAAAGTGGGTCAGCGAACGCAAGCGAGGACTCGGCACGACAGAACGTTACACACGCACTTGTGACGTCCATGTGAGCCTGAGGCGAGCTGTGATCCTCCTCGGCCGACTGGTGGTGCGAATGCGTGTGCGGGTTGGCGACGACGGCTGGCGCCTTTTCTTGGCTTTCAAGGCGTGGAGAGGCGCCGCCGTCCGACGAGGCGCCCGAGAGTGGGCCGTTGCCATGCGCGTGGGCTGCCGCCGTGCTGCGAATTGTACGAGCGCGGATCCAGCGCATGAAGATGTAGTCGAAGCAGCTGGCAGGGTGGGACAGTACAGTGGTCAGATCAGCGACCGGAGCCCAAAAGCGGAGGGATCGAGAAGAGACGCACAAGATGAGGAGCAGCGCGGCGAGTGAGATTGCAGGCGCTGCCGGTTCGAAGGCCAGCTCACCCAGGCAGGCGTTGCCGAACATGATGAAGCTGTGGTAGAGAAGGTGGATGAAGGAGACTGAGAGGATGACGCCTGTACCAAAGTGCTTGACCACAAAAAAGCACCAGCCAAAGAGCGGTGCTGAGATCGACTTGGCGAAGACGATTGGCAGGTAGACGCCGAGCAGGCCGGCAACGAGCAGGACGCTGCACATTTCGGCAAGCCGATGGCGGTCAGTCACGCACAGAGTTGCCAGTAAGAAGAGCGAGGGATGACGCACAACACGGATGTGATGTGAAGGCCCTCGTCCCACTCGCCTAGGTCGATCGAGTCACACGAGTTCGAGCTGGGAGGGTCGGTGCTCTTCTTCAGCAAGGGTTACGGGAACGCGCGAGAGTGGGCGACGAACCAGTCTCCGTGCGTGTGGCCACCGTGGACAACGCAGGTGCCTGATGAGCCCGACTCGCTCTCGCTGGTGCCGTAGGACTCGCAAACCCAAACGTCCTACGGTCGCAAAACAAGTCGTCAGCACATGGTCATAGTGAAGGCGACAGAAAGGTCAAGCGAAAGACGCACGCCCTCAAGCTCGCAAGTGCTCTCCACGCCGGCCGAGTCGGTGCAGTCAAAGTGGTCTAGAGGGAGAGTGCGCGTCAGCCACAAGTGCGCGCGGACTACGGCGATGCGAGACGCACCAAGGTGCGAGGTGCAAGTTCTTCCAGGCGGGCCTGTCTCAGCGGCAATCTCGCCCGAGCCGCCGATGCACGAGAAGTCCGACCCGGTCCAGGTGCAGAGTGCGCCGTTCGAGCAAAGCCAAGCGTCCGTCTGCGAGTCGGCCGGAGTGTCTCTCTACTTGTCAGCAAACGGCTTGCGAGGTGCGGACGGACGAAGACGCGGAAAGGGGGGGGGGGTGAAGGTGAAGGTGGAGGTCATGGTAGAGGGAGCTTGCGAGAAGGAGGGGGGCGCACCGATGCGAGCGTACAGGTACCTTGGCTCTCCGGTCCGGCTGACTGAGAGCCGCTGGCGGTAGATGATTGGGCTGCCGCCAGGCTCGAGCCGAGCAGGAGGGCCGCAGCGGCAGGCAAGAGAAGCGACTTGACGTTGAGCAGCATGGTCAAAAATTCGGGAGAGAGAAGGGTGGTAGTCCAGCTGACATTTTCCTTAAGAGTGCCGGAGCCGGCTCTGCGACGGCGTGGCGACCGTCGACGACTCCAGACTGCCCGCCAAGCCAAGAGGGTTTGGATCTGGGGGAAGGGAGGGTGGGGAGGGGTAGCCGACCAAGCACACGCTCGGGGCGGTCCGCGACGGACATCTGCAGCTGCGCGAGGTCAAGGGTCAGTCGAATGGTCGCTCGTGAGGCGACCATCAGTACTCGAGCGCTCAACATGGATGGCGGTCAGAAAGGACGTATGAAGGCACGTCGTTGCGAGAGCGCGGGCCCTGCGCGAAGGGGAGTTCTGCCTCCGAACGTGAGCCCGGGGAGCTGCTCTCGCTGCCGCCGCCGCTCACCCGCATATTGACAACGTCTTCGAGGACGACCAGGTCGTGCTGCCAAGACGGCCCTTTCTCGCACACGCCTGGTCGAACCGACTGACTGCTTGAAAAGAGCAAAGGGGAAGGCTGACGGCCGTCTTGCCTTCGCCCTCACCTCTTGACCTCCTCGCCGACCTCGTCTCTGCCTTAGCTGCTCGCTGCTCCCTGATCTGCCCTCTGCCCTCTTGATCATGCTCGCTTCTCTCGCCGCTCCTCTCATTCTTGCGTCCGCGGCCCTCGCACACGTACAAATCAACTACCCGCTCGTACGTGTGTCTCTCGCCTCTCACCTGCTGTCCGAAGAGGCTTCAGCCGACTGAGCGGCCGTGGCCCGACTCGTCGCCTTCAGGGCGAGCGCTCCTTTGACGAGGAGACCCAGGAGACGGGGGCCTTCTGCGCCGGTGCTGCCTATTCGAATGGTACGTCGTGCCTCTCGTCTGTGGACGATTCTCCGAGGTCGACCGTCATGCTGACCAACTATCGCTTCCCTTGTGGTCTCGCAGCCTCGGCTTGGGGCGTGCAGGACGCCTTCATCTCGCTCTCCGGAGACGAGGGACAGCAGAGTGAGTCTGGTTTCTTTCTGCGCCGTCCTCCCTTTCTTTGGCGTTAGTTCTGACTCTGAGTGTGCCCGTCGAAAGTCACCGTCCTTTGGGCGACCGGGAGCACCTCGGCGCCGGCCGAAGTCTCGAGCTCGGCTGACTTCGTGCGTCGTCTAGCGCTTCCCCTGAGTTGGCCGCTTTGGACGCCCTAGCCTGACCTTTGCGATCCTCCTACCCGCCTGCTCAGACCACGACACTTCTCGCCAACGCGACGTTCCCCTCAAGCGGCAACTTCTGCTTCAACGTTTCGAACCTCGACGCCGCCTCGCTGACGGCCGGCACGCTGGGCACGCTCTATGTCCAAGCCGTCGGCGGCCGGGACAACGTCTCGTCCTGCGCCGGTTCGTCCGCTCTCAGTCCGATCAAGCTCACGGGCGCGCCTTTCGGCTGACTCTGCTTTTGAGCGGAGCGTTCGCGAAGATGTTGCCGTCATTCCCGACCTTTCGGTCGCCGCCGTCCCCGTCCTGAGCGCGGACGGCGAGCAGGTCCTCGATTCTGAGACCGGCGAGCCCGTCTCTTATTACGACTACTACTGCAGCAACTCGACCATTCTCGCGCTCGACAGTGCGTTCCAAGACTTTGCTTGCTTTCGGGCTCTGGCCGCTCGGCCATCGGAAGACTGATCCTGCCTCCCGTTTTTCTCCTTCTCACAGCCTGCAGCTGCCAGTATGTCCACTCAACACCCCCCGCCCCCCTTCGCCCTTGCGCTGCCGTCAATGACTGACGTGCGATGCGTCGTCGGCGCCTCTCAGCTGCCACGGTACCGAGTCCCACTGTTCGGACGACTGCTCTGAGGCGCGCGTGACTGAGGCGACCGCTCAGTGCGTCGCCGAGACCTCGGGCGAGACCTCTTCTGTCGCCGCTCCTGCTTCCTCGTCCGCCGCTGCTGCCGCTGGCTTGTCCACGTCTTCCGCCGCCTCCCCTTCCTCGTCCAGCGCTGCCGCCGCCGAGCAGACGGGCGACACCAGTGGCGCCACGGTTGGTATCGCCTCGCGCGGTCTGGGCCCGTGGATCGGCGCCAGTCTTGTTGGCTTCGCTACGGTCCTGCTGTAGATGTCGACGACTATATCGTTCTTGCGATGCTATGATCGACGAAGCCGTTCCCGTTCGCATCTGTAAATGCGACGGTCGCAAGTGACGATTCAGAGCGCCCCGCGAGGGCATTCATGATCTGCGCCAATCACAACATCGACCCTCTCCTTACCTCGACGACCTCCATCCATCTTCTGCCGCCTGAACTTGATCCACCAACGCGTCTGCCAGACGCGCATCTCGAGCTCGTTGATCAGCCGCGAGAGTTCCTGCCCCCCCCCCCCCCCCCCCCCCCCCCCCCCCCCCCCCCCCCCCCCCCCCCCCCCCCCCCCGCCCCCCCCCCCGGCGGGGGGGGGGGGGGGCGGCGGGGGGGGGGGGCGCGGTGTGAGCGGGGGGACGA
>MVAK01000120.1:0-56785 GCA_014825535.1 Cystofilobasidium bisporidii
ATGGTGCTGGTCTCGAAGCTTCAAGTTGAGGTGGGCAGGTGGTGCTGCCCAAGGCGTGTGGGGGCTAGATTGACTGTGAATGCTGGTTAGATTGACGGGGTCGCGGTGTGAGATTCACCTTACACGCTTGGCTGCCCCGCTTTGTCCCGCTGCGCCTGCGGGAATTTGGGCTGGCAGGGCGACATGACGATTCTCGTTCAGCACCCAACCACTCTTAGACTCTCAGCAACGATGGACGTCGACAGCCCCTACGCGCCGTTCCTCGACTTTTGCAAGGCCGCCGCCATCTCGGTCAACGACGCGGTCGCGCTCGCGCCGGTGCCGGGCATGGGCACCGGCATGCTCGCCGTGGTCGACCTGCCGGCCCACACCGAGCTCTTCTCGATCCCCAAGCCAGCCGTGCTGAGCACGCAGACGTCGGCGCTCAAGGACAAGCTGCCTGCGGCCGAGTGGGAGGCCCTCAAGGGTGGCTGGGGTAGACTCATTCTGTGCCTCATGTACGAAGATGGCCAGGGCGCCGACAGCCCGTGGCGCGGCTACCTAGGTGCGTCGCGCAACGCGCGCGCAGGCCGAGGTCTTTCACTGTGCGCTCGACGTGCTGAGCAGTCTGCCCCTTGCCTGCCTCTAGACATCATGCCGACCGAATTCGAAACACCCATGTTCTGGAGTCCGGAGCAAGTTGCAGAGCTGAAGGGCACGTCGATCTTTGGTGCGTCCCCCTTTCCTCTGCCAGTCCGCTCCTCTGCGTGCTCTTGCTGACCCTGGGCCGCCGCGGGTCTCGCACTGACAGAGAAGATCGGCGTGACCGACGCCGAGAAGGAGTACAATGAGCGCCTGCTGCCCGTCATCCAGGCGCACCCGGAGCTTTTTCCTGCCGACCGGTTCGAGTCGTGCTTCTCACTCAAGCGCTTCCACATCCAGGGCAGCCGCATCTTGTCGCGCAGCTTCCACGTCGAGAGCGGGGAGGGTACGTCCTGGCTCGTCCTTCAGCAGACCCGACGACCTCTTCCGCTGCTCACTACGCTGATAGCTGATCCGGCTTCTTCAGGTGACCGCGAGGATGACGAGGACAGCGATGACGAGCTCGAGGAGGACCTCGAAGGTCAGGAGGGTATGGACGTTGACACGGTCGGCATGGTTCCGATGGCCGACATGCTCAACGCCCAGTGGGGCTCCGAGAACGTACGTCCACGCCGCCCGTTTGACGGGCCCGAAGATTGCGATGGTCCGCCGAGACTGACTTCCTTGCGTTCTGCCCATCGCGCGCACGCACGCTAGTCCAAGCTCTTCTTCACCGAGACGCACCTGACCATGATCACGACGCAGCCGATCGGTGCGGGAGAGCAGGTCGTGAGTCCATGCTCATGTCATCCTCCAGCGTCATCTTCCTCCAGCTCATGACTCACCTTGGCCGCTCCTCCCGCCTTTGACAGTTCAACACGTACGCGCGCCCGCCAAACGCCGACCTCCTGCGGCGATACGGACATGTCGACGTGATCCCGCCGTCGCTCGTCGGCAACGAGGAGGACGAGGTCGAGATCCGATGCGACGTCGCCGTCGCGTGCGCCATGGCCTACCTGCGCGAGACCAAGGTCGTCAGCGCAAGCAAGGTCAAGGACTGGGGCATGGACGACCGCGTCGAGTTTTGGCTGCAGGAGGGCGGCGACGAGTGCGTTATTGACTCCTCCGGTTGTCTCCTGCCTGCCCCTTAGGCTGACGCATGCGCATCCTCGTTCGATGTGCCACAGCATCATTCCGATCCAGATTGTCGACCCGGTCCCGCCTCCTTTCAGCGCCTTTCTCACGCTGCTGTGCCTGCCCAAGGCCGGCTTTGAGAAGGCGCAGAAGGCGGGCAAGCTGCCCCGGCCGAAGCTGACGGCGCAGACGGTTGAGGTCGGCAAGCGACTCGTACAGAAGCGCCTAGAGGACTACCCGACAACTCTCGAGGTGCGTGTTCTGTCTTGCTTCTTCATCCTGGTTGCGATCGTAAACTGATTTCCGGACACTCACTCACGGGTCACCCTGCAGGACGACATCGAGCTCATCTCGCAGCTGCGCTCGACGACCTCGAACCGGCGCTACCTCGCTGCTGTTGTACGCGCGGGCGAGAAGAATGTGCTGGCAGAGACGCTGAAGACGTTGACAGCCGAGGGCGAGCAAGTCGAGGAGGCCGAGGCGAAGGACAAGGGCGCGGGCAAGCGCAAGGGCGCTGACTCGAGCGCCGGTGCAAAGCGCGGCAAGTCAAGGATCAAATGAGCCCGTTTGACACCCGCGAATCTCATAGACCCCTTGCGTCCACTCAAGTGCACGACGAGAGGTAAGTCGAGTTGTCATTTGTGAGCTTCGGAGGGGCGCGCATGAGCGGTCGATGTGTTGCCGCGACACGATCAACGTGGTCCGCTAACCCTCATTCGCACTTACCCTCTCGAGCCATCTTCCCTCTCTGTTCAACATGTCAGCCTCTGAGCCTCATCGATACAAGCCCAGCGTCAGAATGCCCGCCCCGTTGCCCAGGTCCGGCAGGCTCAC
The DNA here is from genome assembly GCA_014825535.1 of Cystofilobasidium bisporidii. NCBI lineage: Eukaryota > Fungi > Basidiomycota > Tremellomycetes > Cystofilobasidiales > Cystofilobasidiaceae > Cystofilobasidium > Cystofilobasidium bisporidii. The sequence goes on from MVAK01000120.1 coordinate 2,530, forward strand.
CTCTCAGGAGCCTGCCGAGCTATGTGGCTGGCATGCGGTCAAATTAAGTCGTCGTCATCGATATATCTCCTTCGGCGGTCGTCTTTGCGGATGGAAGGTGATCGGGACGGCGTGCTCATCGGTGACTGGTGTGGACGAGAGGATGAGGACATCGCGCGTATACATGATCAGGCCGTGATGCATGGATACAGTTGTGATCCTGACGGTCGAGTACAATGCGTTGCCGCGAAGCGAGCAAGGAAGGGCGCGCTTCAGGCCGACGCCTTCCACGACTTGAGCGCATCCTTGACGTCTCCCTCAAGGAAGTCGTAGATGCTCGTCGTGTCCTCCCAGCCGACGAGCTGCTTGGCCCGCTCGGCGACCGCGCGCGAATTGGTGCCCTGCAGGGCGCCGTCGCGCTTGGCATAGCCCATGGTCGGGCCTTTGTAGTCCCTGCGAGCGCGAAGCGGGGGCGAAGAGCATGGCGTGGAAGGTCAGCGTCGGCGCTTCCGGCGTGCCCGGCCGGGGTCTTCTAGGACCGGACGTACTGAATGCTGATGCCCTTGGCGCCTCCCTCGTTCAGTTCGCCGAGCTCCTTCAGGATGTCGCCGACCTTGATCGTCAGCTCCTTCCACGAGTGATGCTTGGCCGTCGCAGCAAAGACGTAGTGCGACCACGGGTTGGCCGGCGGAGGTGGGGCCTCTGGCGAGAGCAGGAGCTGGGCGAGCGACAGGTAGAGCTTGGACAGGGAACCGATGTGAACGTTGGCCCAGATGTTCTCTGTTGCGAGAAACGTAAAGAGCCGGTCAGCATGCGCAGGACTTCGAGCAATGTGGGGTTGGCGAGGCGTGCAGCGGACTCACCTCCGGGCTCGATGAAGGTGGCGCGCTTATGAGAGAGCGCCCAGTTGACGGCGTTGGGAACCTGGACCAGAGAGAGAGGAGCTCTATTCAGCCCTGAAGCAGAAGAGATGCTCCCGAAAAGAAGACGCACCTGCTGCGACGTGGTGTGAATCGGTCCGTTGCCTCGTCCATAGATGGTCGACGGGAGGACGATGAAGCCAAGGAAGTGCCCGCGCTTGAAGGCGTCGGTCACGCTGCGAGGGCCATGAAGGAGTGTAACGGAACGGCATCAGCGGTACGGCCGGCGGGAGAGGCCTGAAGCGTAACGGACGCACACAATGTCGACCTCGCGGTGAGGGCGCGACGCCGGGATCTCTTCAATTTGCTTGACGTCGCCGTCGTGAACGTCGGTCGGGTCGAGCTCGCCTTGAGGGATTTCGGGCGCACACAGGACGCCGGTGCCGCTCGTGTGCAGCAGGACGGCCTTGCGCTGGTTGTTGTCGAGGCGGGAGGAAGCGGCAGACTCGAGGCCCTTGATGATGGCCTGGGCCGAGGGCAGGTCATCGCAGTCGGCGGCGGTGACGACTGAGGCAGCAACACAGGTCAGGTTCAGTGATCAATCGCCAACTCAGCTAGGAATCCCCACAGAGAGAGCGAGGACCGACCAACGTCCGACTTGGCGGCGTATGCTTCGAGCGTATCGAGGTCAGACAGGGATGCTGCGGAGGACGGGGGCGAAGCCGCGAGAGGCGGAAGCGGTAGATCGTCAGCCCAGTGTTCGACACGAGGGTCAGCCAGCGAATGGTCGCAGGGCGCACCCTTGACCGGCGTTAAACGATCCGAAAAGTCCGCAAGTATCTGCTTATGAGCGTCCTGGCGGTACTGTACGAAGACCTGGGCCTCGGGGAAGGCCTCAAGCAGCGAAGTCAAGATGGCGCCGCCGATGTAGCCGCTGGCGCCGGTGATGAAGACGGTCTTGGGAGGAGCGAATGAGGACATGGGTGGGAAGCGTAAGGAGATATGTGACGTGAACAGAAGCTGGGGGTTTCGGGGTGAGGAAAGGTGCGATGCACGTTTGGAGAAGGAAGCGAGCTGGGAGATCTCGTCTGCGCTGACGTCGTGTTCCCTCTTGAGGCGCGACGGCCAATGGCCCTCCACCTCTCGAACGCTGCGCGCTTGATCAGCAGCAGCGCCAGGCGCGCGTGAGCTGCAGCTGCCTGCCGCCTCAGGTCAGCATCTCTTCCTCGGTGCGCCCAGGTGCCGGTCGTCCGCCTTTCGGTGAGAGCTCCTCAAGGCGTCGAGCTGGTAGCAATGGGTCAGTCGACGCGGGCGATGCTGCCAGCAGCCTGCTGAATCGCTGTCGAGCTGCCGCCGCTGCTGCGCCTGCAGGAGCCAGACCCAGCGCAGGGCGCTCGTGACCTGCCAGAGCGGTGCTGACCTGCGACGCCACACAGAAAGTCGACCGCGCGCCGGTCAAAAGGCTGGCCGGCGCCGCGCCTGTGGGCTGAACCCTCATTGACCAGTGCGTACCGCTCCCCTACCCCCTGCCCTTTCAACCTTCGTCTGACTGACCCTTGGACCTCCTCCTTCCTCCGCCTCGCAGCACTCTGCAGGATTCATTTCTATAGAGAGATAACTGGTCTTGCTAGTTTACACTAGCCACACAACTCAAGGCGAGACGATGAGGCTCCACCCGCGCCCCTTCACGGAGGACATGCGGCCTCGCTCCCTTTGAGGACGCGGGCCGTCGATGAAGTGGATCGACCCCTGACGCTGCTCGCTTGCCGGGCGGCCGACGGGTTAGATCGGGGCGCCGGGGAACGTCTGATCGCCTCCTTTCACCTTCCTCTCCCCTCTTGGCTTTGCACGTCCCTTGCCTCGCTCACTGAGCGGGGCAGGGCGTCGTCAACAGACGCTGCCCCATATCTGTTCCTTACCGCGGCCGCGGTTCTTCGGTCGTGCTCGCATGCCCCGACAGGCCGCCTGTTTCGCGCTCGGCCACGTCTCAAATGCCACACACGTTTGTCCCTCGCATCAGGGGAGGTCTGCTGTAAGCCGCTCAGCACCGAGTCTCGCAAGGGGAAGAAGACTCGTGACCGGGGCAAGTATTAAACAGTATCATCAATCCTGCTGCAATCACCAATCGTCGTCGCCCTCGACGCTGCCCACAAAGTCAGCCACGACGAGCGCGAGCTCCTCGACAAGCGGCGCGCGGTCCCAGTCTGCGCGACGCCGCCAGACAGCGTCCGACAACAGCGCCCGCATCTGCTCAAGCTGCTCGATGTTGAACTGCGCCGTTTTGTCCGAGATAGTGCGCTCGAGGTTGGCGAGCGCGGCGAGCGGCAGCTCGAACGAAGGCGGCAACAGCGCCGGTTCCGGCTCGGGCTCAGGCGTCGCAGCCAGCCCCGACTTTTCTGGCGACGAGGACGGGATGCCGATAGCGAATGGCGCATGCACCGCCGTGCTGGGACTCGGCTGCAGCGAGATTGCGCGTGCGACGAGCGCGCCAGTGCCGACGGAGGCCGAGCGCGGCGTGGCGAAGTCGTCGATCGTCAAGGCTCCGTTGGGGGCGTACGCAGTTGCCTGGGCTGGCGAGCACAAATCCTGGATGGACACGGACCGGCCGTAGGATGCCTGCTGCGGAGTGCCCTGCGATGGAAGCGTCGACGTAGACGCGACAGTCGAGGGCCCGCTCATCGCCACGTCTGCGAGCGGCCGCTTCGGCGGCGACTCGAGGACAAGGACGGTCGACTCGTTCGAGTCAAGGCTCGTCGACTCGTGCAGGCCGTTGATGGCGGTCGCATCGGCGCGCGCCTTCTTTTGCGGGGGTACGCCGTCGAGCTCCAGGCCATTCTCGCAATGGTCGATGCTGGTCGGTCCGTTCGACGCCGTCGCGGCGTCGAGTGAGACGGCGCGCGAGCGTTTCAGCGACGCATCGGGGTTGGCGAGCGGCGGTGCAAGAATCTCGGCCGGGACACCGCGGACGCGGTGGCTGTAACGGCTGCCCCTGGGGTCGGGCGGGCCAGCGTCGACCGCCTTCTCCTTGCCCTTGCCCTTCTGGTCCGACTTGGCTGCCTCCTCCTCCTTGGCGGCCTCGATCCGAATACGGCGGCGGTCCTTCTCGCGCTCGGCCATGCGGCGGCATTCGTGCCGAAATTGCGCCTCACACGACTGATCGACGAGCAGCTGGGCGTGGTTGTGCAGCTGCTGCGACTTGAGCACGCGCTCGGTGTGGCCCGGATCGAGGTGCGCGTTCTCGACAAAGAGGTTGATGTCGGCAAGGAATGCCTCTACCGTGAGGTAGCGATCGTAATACAGATTCGAGTGGATGAGCTCGAGGTTGATGTCGGCCGGCATCGACGGGATCGCACGTAGCGGTTCCTTGTCGGGCGCGTACGTCGAGTGGCCGTCGTCGTCTGACAGGGCGATCGGATCGTGTGAGTTGGCGGCCGCCTCGTGATCCTCGAGGACCTCCTTGCGGTACTCAAGGTAGAGCTCGAACTCCTCCTGCAGATCACAAGTGCCGGCGGACGGGCAGGGCGATCAGCAGACTCACTCGATGCGTCGGGAGAGCAATCAGCGCAGGGCGCGCACCTCGACCGGTTTTGTGAAGCGCTTATGCTTGCGCTTGAGCTCGATGATGACCGGGTCGAGTCGCCACTTGAGGTGCTCGCGCAGGCGCGCGTCGTTCTCCTCCTGCACAGCGAGCTCAGCCGCAGTAGGCTTGCGCGGTGGCGGCGGCGGCGCGATCGGCAGAACCTCGAGCACCCGCCGTCGCTTGGGCGCAGCGTCTGGCAGTTCGCTCGGTGGCGTGCGCACGAGTGACAGGACGCTGTGGAAGAACTCGGCGCGCTGGGACTGCAGACGAGATCGGACGAAGAGAAAGTCAGCACGAAAACCCCGGCTGGACGGAGTCGAGTTCCGAGAGCGAACGCAGCAGCTGTACGCACGTGATTAGGCATCGTTAGAGCGACGCGATTGTCCTTCGAGTGGCCGAACCACGCTTTGACGTCGCGGGGGATGTCGGCGACCTGTCCATCGACGACAGCGAGCAGCAGGACAGGGTCTGACGGCGCGAGGCTGTCAAGCAGTGACTTGAAGGTCGCTCTGGCGGTCTCGGTCACTGTGTGGACCCACTGCGTGAGCGACGGGATGAAGAGGACGGCAGGCTTGTGCCGCTTGGCTTCGACAAAGAGCTGGACGAGGGCCGCCTCGAGCGTGCGGGTCGAATCGCCGAGCAGCGTCGCGAGGTCGAGGCTCTGCACGTGGAAGCCCTCGAGGTGGTGCAGGACGGCCGCCGCAAGGTAGCTCTGCCCAAGCCCCTCGTCGCCGTGTAGGATGAGCCTCGGCCGGTAGACACGCGATGCCTCAAACTCCTGCAGCCGCAGCTCCTTCTCGTACGAGCCCTCGGCCGGGTCATCCGTCTCCCACTCGGCGTCCTCGAGCACGCTGCGCTTCTTGACGGGGGGCAGTGCGCGATCGATGGCCGCCGTCGTGCGCTCGAGCGCGTCGGACAGCAGTGGCACGAGGTGCGCTGGCAGCGGGGCGGCCGCCGACGCTGTTGAACGCGCGGATGACGGAATCAAGTTTTTGACCGAGACCATGAAGTCCTTGGCCTGGACGTGGATCGAGTTGGGCTGCAGCAGCAGACGCTCGTTCGTCTTGTAGATTTGCGGGTACCGCCGCTGGATTGCGTTGAGCGAGGCTTCCGTGCAGAGAGCCTTCGGAGGGAAAGGGGGGAACGAGGCGTCAGCGTTCGCGATGTCTGAGCCATCCAGTGGAGAGCGCGAAAAAGCTCACCCTGAGGTCGGCACCGCCGTAACCCTTGGTGACGTCGGCCAGGTTGTCGAGCAATTCTGGCGCCATCGCTGGCGCCCACGACTTGGTGTTGATCTCGAGGATCTTGCGCCGCGCCGTCTTGTTAGGCAGCGGGAAGAAGAACTCGCGGTCGAAGCGGCCAGGTCGGCGCAGGGCGGGGTCAACGGCATCGGGCCGGTTGGTTGCGCCGATGATGATGACCTGGCCTGCGGAATGGGAGGCAAGGCAGGAACGTCGTCAGTCGAAGCAAGCGCTTCAAGGGAAGAGATGATGTGAGGCGAGCGTACCTCGGCCGTCCATGCCGTCCATAAGCGCGAGCAGCGTCGAGACGATGCTAGCGTGAATCTGGTCCTGCTTGCTGCTGCGGACCGGGGCGAGACCTGTCGTGCGGGCGCAGAGTGGTCATCGCTGGGTCAGCAGGGGTGACAAGAGGTCGCAAAGTGAAGGGGACTGAGGACGGACCGTCAATCTCGTCAAAGAAAATGATGCTGGGCTGGCACGCCCGCGCCTCCTCAAACAGCAGACGCAGCTGGCGCTCGGCCTCGCCGACCCACTTGGAGAGGCAGTCGGCGCCCTTGCGCATGAAGAACGAGATCTTGGTCCCGGTCGACGAGCATGAGGCGGCGAGCGCCCGGGCGACGAGCGTCTTTCCGGTGCCGGGCGGGCCGTGGAACAGGACGCCCCGGGGCGGAGTGACGCTGAACTGCTGGAACACCTCGGGGTACAGCAGCGGGAGCGAAACCATCTCCTTAAGCTGCTGGATGTCTGTTAAGGCGAGGGGAGACAGCAGCAATGACGAGGATTCAGCAGGGATGCCGGTATCGCTTACCCGGCAAAGGATTCTCAGAGGAGAAGGACGAAGACGCACGCTGGTCGAGGCCGCCGACGTCCTCAAAGGTGATGTTGGTGTTGACGCCGAGCGGGTCAGCGTCCGAGAGGGCTGGGAGAAAGGCGGAATCAGACAAGAGACTCGGGGCGTCAGCCAGGCCCGGGCAGGCGGCAAGAGAGGAATAGAGAGGAGTGGACTAACTGGCGTCGCCAACCTTGCCCATGTTGCTCGGCCCGCCCGCCATGTCCATTGGCATCGACGACGGATTGAGCAGACTGCCGCCGCCGGCGCCGAACATGCCGCCGGCCGCCGCCGCGCCTCCACCAGCGGCGCCACCCTTGCCGGCAAAGCCGTCGTCATCCGAGCTATCGTCGGCATCCTTCAGGCCCATGTACTTGCCGAGCTCCTTGCCCGATACGCCCCATGGGATCCGATTGTACCCCGAAGCCCCGGTCTTACGCCCACCGCCGACGACGGTCCCGTAAGCCGCGGCAGCCGACTTCTTCTTGCGAGGCGACTGGCGCGAGGACGCGGCATCCGGCGCCGGGATGAGCTGGTAGTTGGGCCGCGTCTTGCGCTCGCGCAGCGACCGCTTGTTCTGCTGCGACGACGAATCTTCGTCGTCGTCCGTCGTGAAGGCGACCGACTTGCCAGAGTTGCGCGTCGTCCGCCCGCTCGACCTCGTCCCGGACGGATGCGAGTTTGACACGCGCGTGCGGCGCTGGCCAGGCTTGCGGATCGGATGGTCGTCTGTCGAAAAGAGCAAGGAGCGGGAAGGGGAAGCCTGGGCAGTCAGTTGAGGAGGCTCGGCCGAAACTCAGGCAGGGCGAGCAAAAGAACGCACCCTCGTCCTCCTCGTCGTCATGCTCTTCTTCTTCGGACTCGTCGGCAACCTCCTCGGCGCGGAATTCCTCATCGCCGTCCTCGTCAAACTCGCCCTCCTGGTCGCCCTCGCCTTCCTGCTGGCCGGCCCCGAGCCCGCCGCCGAGGACGCCGTCCGAGCCATCAAAGCCGGCCGGCAGCGGCTGGTCTGCCGCCCGAAGCATCTCTGGGTCGATCGCCGGCCCGGTAGAGCGCAGCGCCCGGCGATGGCCGGTAATGATGCCCTTGGGGACGGGCGGCGAGGGCTTGGCAATCGACCGCGTCGGCGCCTGGGCGCGCATGGCCGAAACCGACGACGTGCGAGCGGTCCGCTGAGGGCGAATTGAGGACGGCTGCAGGCCACCCGAAGTCGCCTTTGAGGCTCTCGCGGACGAGCGGGCGCGCAGCCTGTAGCCGGCGCCGCTGCCATCGTCAAAGTTCTGTTCGTCGTGGTCCTGCTCGGTCCATTCGGGCTGGTCCTCGTTTTTCGAGATGAAGTCGTTCGAGGCGTTGCTGAAAGTGCGAGAAGTCAAGTGGTCGGGTCGGGACAGTGATGGGGCGAGGGGCGGTCGATGAACGTCCACAGAGCCGGGAAAACATTTCGAGGCGGAGGTAGATTAGATTGGGAGGGGTCGATGAGGCGTCAGTCGCGTCTTCCCAGTTGCGGAAGGGAAGAGGCCAAAACAAAAGGCTTCCAGATGCGCCTGGCACGCTCTGCCACAAGCTGAGAGGCCAAGCAGCAGGACATATCTTCGGCGAGCAGCTGTCCGCCGTTCGGACGCAAGCATGGAGAGCGTGAGGTCGGCAAGGACGAATGTAAAGCACGACGTACCGCTTGCTCCTGTGGTTCCGCTTTGGCTTCTGCTGCTCGTCCTCGTCGTCCTCCTCGTCGGTAAAGTTCAAAGCCGTCACCTGCTTGGCCAGATGGGCCGGCCGCTTGCTGACTCGACCGCTACGCGACACCTGAGGCGTCGTCGAGCGGACGTACGCAATTGAGCCGTCGTCGTGGTCCGGCAAGGCGGAGCGGCGGCGTGACGACGTCCGCCGCGACGGCGGGGGCGCCTTCTGATGAACGACGTCGATCTCGGACTCGCCGTCGTCGGACATTTGCGAGCCGACCGTCGTGCCCTTCATCGATAGGTCGTCGTCGTCCTCGTCTCCGTTAGCGTGCGGCTCGTCGGCGCCGTTGACCTGCGACCGGCCGAGCTCGACGTCGTCCGGCGCGTCGTCGTCCGCTTCGCTCTCGTCGTCGTCATCGTCGCCGTCCGTCTCGCCCTGCGCATTTTCGCCGTCATCGTTGATCTCAGCCGTCGGAGGCTGCATGTCGCGCTCGCCGGACGAGGCTGCCCGGGCGCCAAACTTGAGCGTGATCCTCCTGGGCACGCCGGCAGTGGTTGGCGTGCGCGCGTCGCTCATCGGCGTCACGCCGTCCTGATAATCGGCGGACGCCTCGTTGTCGAGGCCATGCTGCATGTCGTCGTCGTCAGACGGGAGCGGCGGTTCGAACGAAGGCTGATTTGTGTGCTGCTGGCGAACGAGCTGACGGTGCTCGTGCCGGTTGATGGCGGGCAGGTGGTGGAACACGCCGGCCGAAGGGTGGGCGGCGGCGGGCAGCTTGGGAGGTGGGGCCGGGGAGGAGAAGAAGTTGAGGGCGTCGGAGGACGGTGCGCCGGGCGAGCTGATGGTGCGGGCCATCAAGCGCGGTGGCGAGAAGGCAGTATGTGTGCAAGACTGTGGGTATTTGTGTGTGGGTGGAGAAAGGGACGGGAGGAGGTGTAGCAGGACAGGCTGACAGGGCCACGACGGGAGGTCAGGACGCGCGCCGGGCGCGTGCTGCAGCAAATGCGATGGAAGCCCAGTTGGGGTCGGATGGATTTTGCTGAACCCCGAGCAACCCCCGACAGATCTCGATCGCTCGGTCGGCGTGCACCGCCCCCCCTCGTCTTTGTGCTGCCGACGCCGACGTCTTCAGCCCACCCCGCCGTCGCCTTCTTTCCCGTTCACTACCACCACCACCACGATTCACCATGTCGTACTACCCGAACCCCAACCAGCCTCATTACACCCCTTACCAGTCGGGCGGGCCGCCTCCTCAGGTGCTTCGCTGTCTCTTTCAGTCTTCCGCCCGCTCTCGGCCCTGCCTCTGACGACATCTCGGCTCCCGTCCTCTGTCCATCCTCTTCCGTCTCCTCGCCCGGCTGCCGACTGACCTTGCCGCTGCCCATCCAGCCCTACCCTCAGCAGCAGCCTTACCAGCAGCCGCCTCCCCAGCAGTTCGGTGGTGGCGGTGGATATGGCGCGCCCCCTCCTCTCCCGCACAACACGTACAACGGCGGCGGCTTCAACAACGGCTCTTACAGCGGCGGGCCGCCGTCGGGCCCACCGCCTCCCCAGCAGCCCTCGTACGGCGGAGGCTACCCGACGCCCCCTCCGTCAGCGCCCTACGGAGGACCACCAGCGCCGTACCAGCAGCCGCCCCAGCAGCAAATGGCGACCCAAGGCGCGCCGCTCTGGTACCTCGGCGCGATTGTCTCCCCCCTCGAAGGGATGAACATGGGCCTGCCGCTGCAGGTGCGCGTCTCATCCTGCATCCTATCAGTCCTCCGCATGCTGTATGATGACCTGACTGACACTTCTGCTCCATCTCGTCTGGATTCCTCCCGCTCAGCCGCCGCCGACATACAACGCCAGCTTTGACGCCGACCGGCTGCGCAAGGCGACCAAGGTGCGCCCGCGCGACTTGCCTTGTCTACCGGACCATGGGTCGCAAACGCTGAATCCTTGCCCGACTGTCCAATTGATCGACAGGGATTCGGCACAAATGAGCGCACACTCATTGACGTCCTGACCCCACTCGGCCCGGTCGAGCTCGCCGCCGTCTCGCGGACGTTTGAGGCGCAGGTCGGGCGGTCGCTCGTCAAGACGCTCGAGAAGGAGACGTCGAGCTGGCTGCTGTACGCCCTGCGGTCGGTCGCGCTTGGCCCGCTCGCGTTTGACGCGTGGCTCATCCACCGGGCGTGCGACGGCATGGGCACGCACGAGGAGTGAGCTCATTCGCTCTCGTCTCGCTCGCTCGCCGGTCCAGCGCACCGACTTACTGTCCCTCCCCGCTTCGCCCGACAGCATCCTCAACGAGGTCCTTCTCGGGCGGTCTAACAACGATATCTACCTGCTCAAGGCCGCTTACCGCGCAATGTACAACAAGGAGCTGACGGCCGTCGTCGAGGGCGACCTGTCGTTCAAGACCAAGCGGCTGTTTTCGATGGCGCTCATGGGCAGCCGGGACGAGAACCCAAACGTTGACTACCAGGCGGTCGAGCACGACGTCCGGTCGCTGCACTCTGCCGCGGCCGGATTTGGAACGGACGAGATTGCCAGTGCGTCCCCCACCATCTCTTCCGGTGTGCTCCATTCCACTGCCCTTCAAAGGAAGAAGAGCGCTGACCGCTGGCGTCTGCCCTCATCTTCACCTCTGCTGCCAGTCTCGGCCATCCTCATCACGCGCTCCCCGGGTCATCTCGCCGCCCTCGCCCAGGCGTATGCCCGACAGTACCAAAAGCCGCTCACAAAGATGATCTTGAGCGAGTTCAGCGGGCACATGCAGGGTCAGACCTCCTTCCCTCCCCCTTCGCCGTTCTCCTGCAACATGGACTGAAGCTTGCAAAGAAAACCCGAAGGAAATTTTGCTGACTCTTTCCATCTCGCTTCTTGGTCACGCCAGATGGCCTCTACTTCATTGCCGCCGGCGCCGAAAGCGACGGCCACGGCGTCGTCCGGGACGCCGACCTGCTCGAGGAGGCGATGCACGGCATGGGCACGAAGGACGAGCGCTTAACGTACCGCCTCGTCCGCGGGCATTGGAACCGTCCGCGCTGGGAGGCTGTTAAGCAGGCGTACGCGGCCAAGCACGGCAGGTCACTCGTCAGCCGCGTCAAGGGCGAGACGGTGCGCGACCAGGAAAAGGTGCTGGTCGGCATCATCGGCCCTTGAACTCGCCCCCCTCGCTATCGCTCTGCCGCCGCCGCTTTCCTCGATACTCACTCAGCCACCGCACCCCCTCAGGATCTCTCCCACACTTTCTCTCTCTCTTCCGCTTGCTCTGTGCACGCCTCGCCACTTGTAGCCCCGCGCGCCTGTGCGCGCCCTTTCCCCCCTGCTGTAGCTATTGTGCCCCTAAGGGCGCGCCCTCTCTGATGACCCTCTGCTCCTCACGTCGGTCTTGCTCCTTAGCAAAACTCAGGCCATGAAAGAGGATCCGTCTGCGCTCGGCGCTCATGAGCGCGAACCGCGCCCGCCCACCGCTTTAGTCCGCGCTGCCGCCACCGGCCTGCTTCAGTTCGGCACTGCGCAGCAGCTCGTCCCACTTTCCGCTCTTGGCGCACATTCCCTTGAAGATGGCCGTTTCGTCGGTGCTAGCCTTGTTGAGCAGCGCGAGCGGCGTGTCAAATTCGACCAGCCGGCCGTGGTCCAGCACGAGCAGCCGGTCGTAGTCGATGATGCTGGAAAGGCGATGGGCTGCGTGATACACGCGAGAGGGGGAGGGAGGGAGGTCAGCATCGTCGGGGAAAAGCAAAGTGAGTCGGGGTAGGGAAAAGGAGACTCACCGATCGTGATGAGGCACGAATTGCCAAACTCCTGCCGGATCGTCTGCTGAATCGCCGCGTCCGTCTCGAAGTCGACTGAGGCCGTCGCCTCGTCCATAATGATGATGGACGAGTTTCGGAGGAGCGAGCGCGCCATCGCGAGCAGCTGGCGCTGGCCAGCGGAAAAGTTGGATCCGCCGCTCGAGACGGCCGAATCGAGCCGGACGGCGGCCGTCTTCTTGCTCAGCGCTGCCGCCGTCGGCGTGTCGCTCGCGTTGGCCGTCGAGGAGGCGGACGAGCTTGATGCCTTCGCGGCGCCGTTGCCGCCAGCGAGTGCAGGCAGCGCCGTCGAGGAGGTCGTCCGGCTCGGTGTGGCGGTCGTCGTGGTCGAGCCCGAGCCCAGCTGGACACGATGCAGCGCGTCGAATACTTCCTCATCCGTGTGCTCCTGCCGGATCAAAAGCGAGACAGTAGGCAGATTGTCAGAGGCGTCATCGCACGAAACAACTTGAAGACCGAGCGCAGAAGACGCACGTTGAATGGGTCGAGGTTCTCGCGGATCGTACCCGAGAACAGCACAGCCTCTGCGAGGACGACGGCAGTGCAACCGGTCAGCAAGACGAACGACAGAGAGCGGATCGATGAGCATCTGGCACGAACCTTGAGGAATGATGGTGATGCGGCTCCTGAAAAGTTGAGAATGGGAAGTTGAAGTCGTTAGCGCCAGGAGGGACAAGAAGACGCGAGAGGGGACAGACGAACCGGAGGTCCTCGAGCCCTATGGTAGAGATGTCGATGCCGTCGATGACGATCTTCCCGCTGCCAGATACCGAGCAAGGTTCAGTTCAGGCCGGGTATTGGACGAGGACCAGGCTGCGGAAGGAAGACTCACCCGGCTGGCTCGGCGAAACGAAGGAAGCTCATGCCGAGCGTGCTCTTACCGCTGCCAGTGCGGCCGATCAGGCCGATCTTCTCGCGCGGCTTGATGTCGAAGGAGATGCCGTGGATGACGGCCGGGAGCTCGGGACTGTACTTGACGACGAGGTCTTCTACGTGGATCAGAATCTCGCTCGAGGTTGACGGCCAATACGCCGGGGGGCGGTGGTCCTCGATAATAGCCGGCGGCTCCTGAGGCAGATGAAGGTACTCTTCGACGCGCTCGACCGAATTAAGGTCCATCTCGAGCTGAGACCAGTAACTACGACGACAGAAGCGCGGAAGGACGTCAAGACTGACGCCCCAGTCGACATGAGGGAGAAGATGGGAGACGCACCGGCATAGCCAGTAAGCAGCCGAGCAGTACGACTGCGCCGAGAGGATGGCCATGCCACCCAGGCCGCCGTCGATACCGCTCGCCAGCGACAGGATCGAGGTGATGAAGATGGCGACGCCACCCAGGCAGTCGAAGCGCAGCAGTAGCCAGCGGTTAAGCATCCAGGTGAAGTACCTGGATGAGATAGAGTGAAGGGCTCTGGGGCTCAGTGCCAAGCGAGGCGAGAGATCATCGACGCAAAGTCCAGCAGGCAGAGACGCACCAACACGCGTGCGACTTGTCGACCTGATTCTGAAGATTGTCGATGAACGAGGCTTCCTTGGAGAAGGCGCGGATGGTGACGACCCCTTCCAAGGTCTCGCTAAATCCAGAGAAGATAGGGCTGCGCGCCGTCGATTCCATGCGTCGAAGATCGCGTCCGCAGCCTGCAGAGGGACAGAACGCCACACAAGAGGCATATTAGCGGACGCTTATCGACGAACAGCGGGACTGACGGGGGCCATACTCACGGATGTACTGCAGACTAAGGCCGTAGTAGGCGGCAGCGAGGATGACGCCTGGGATGAGGAACGCAGGGGTGATGGCGGTGACGACGATGAGTGCGCCAATGAGCGCAAAGAAGTAGTTGGCGACGACGCGCAGTGACTGCGTCAGCGACGAGTCGACCGTCTCAATGTCGCGCGAGAAGCGGTTGACGATACGGCCGGACTGAACGGGCACGCGTGGAGATGCGTCAGCTGGGGCTCAGAGGCGCGAGCAAGTTCAAAAGAAGAGTGGAGGACTGACAGGTGTGGTGTCGAACTATTGAGGTGGTCGTCCGAGTGGAGACCAACTGTTAGCGGCAACCAGGGAAAGAGGGGCGAGAAGCAAGGTGGGCATGCGACGCACCCAGCGCGAGGTTGAGCGGATCACCGTCTCAAGCATGTCGTTGTGGATCGTGACCGAAGCTCGGTACGCGCCATAGTAGCCGACGATGGTTTGGATCATGGAGAAGGCGGCGCCGGCCAGAAGGATCGCTGAAAGTTCGGACGCGCAAAAAGGTCGTCATCATTTCGTTCGCTGCGACATGCAAGTTGAAGAAAACCGAAAGATGAGCACGCACCAGACCAGATGAGGATGTAGTACATCGGGTGCGTGTCGGCCGGAGGGTAAGCTTCAGTCGAAAACGTCTGGTTGGACGCGAGACCGGCTGCAAATGACTGCTGTGGAACAATATGCCCATTGGAGGCAAAGACATCGGCGTGGTGATGGTGGTGCACAAATGCCGACGTTGTGAACTGCTCCTTGGGCGGGTGCTGTTGGCCCGGGTACGCGTTGGTCCAGGTCCGGATCCAAGCACGCTCAAAGATGGACGTGTTGTTGCTGATGAGCATGAGAACGAGCGTGACGGCCCAGATATGGTAGCCACTGGCCCGGAAGTACAGCTGAGAAGAGGACAGATCGAGGGAATCAGCAGGGTCAAAGGGAGGAGGAAGGAGGAGCGACTAGACGAACCGAATAGGTCTTCCAGGAGACGTTGCCAACCTCGCGCTCCTCATCCTTGACAAGCTTGCGCGCCTCTTTCTTGGGAGCTTTTGCTGCGTCGGGCGCCTCGAGCACCTTGACCTCGGTCGGCGCCTCGGGGACGGCAGGCTCGTCCTTGGGCACGGCCGTCTTCTCGGTCGCGACGATCGACGACAGATCGCCTTGCGCGCGAAGCTCCTCGATCGTGCCCTTGGTCTCGATCCGGCCGTCGACGACGCGGATGAGCGAGTGAGCGATGGGGACAAGCAGCTCTACGTGGTGCGAGACGATGATGACGCGGCGATGGGCGAGAAGAGGACCTGAGAGGCAGTCGTTGACGAGGGAGGCGGCCGTGCTGTCGTCGTCCTCGAAGAGACGATCAGTTGCACGCTCGCGCAGAATAACTAGAGAGGCTGGGAGGACTGACTGTGCGTCAACCGCGCTGAGCGGGTCATCTAGCAAGACGTTCCTGGCAAAGCTGTAGATGGCCCGCGCGAGACTGCAACGGCGAAAGGCAGTCAGCCATGGTGTCATAGGCTCCGGCGGGCCGGATGAGAAAGGGAGGAGCGGCCGACTCACGCGACTCGCGCCTTCTGCCCGCCGCTCAGCGACACGCCCTTGGCCCCGACCTCGGTCGAGTCGCCGTCCTCGAGCATCTTGAAGTCGGGGATCAAGCAGCACGCCTTGATGACGTCGTTATAGCGCTTCTCGTCGAAAATCGTTCCAAACAGGATGTTGTCCTGATGGAGCGGGCGAGGGAGCGCCGCGACGGGCAAGGGTTGGAAGGGTGGATCAGGATCTATCGCGACTTGGAAATGCATGCCAAAGGCACGGCGGGACGGACCTTGATGCTCATGTTCTGCAGCCAGGCGGCCTGACCAGAGTAAGCAATCGAGTTTGACAGGCCGTGCTCGTCGAATCGCTGAGCGTATTTGGGCAGGTGAACCGTACCCCGGACCGGCTCCATCTCGCCCAAGAGGGCGTACAGCAGCGCCGTCTTGCCCGCGCCGGTGGGGCCAGAGATGACAGTGAGGCCCATCGGAAACAGGAAGTCGAGATTGTCGAGCTCAAATGGGGCGGGCTCGGCGTCCTCGGCAGCGGTGGAAGCTTCCTCGGTGGGCGAGTCAACGACCTTGGGCGGCGCAGCATCCTGGGCGGCCGCATCCTTAACGGTCGGGCTGATGCCATCTTTGCCCGAGATCCACCGGAAGCTGGCGCCGCCAGAGAAGCCGATGCGGTCGTCTATCTCAGAAGAGGACCCAGGCGTCTGGGCTGCGAGCTTGAGGCTCGAGACGAAGCCAGGGACCTCTTCCTCGGCGATGAAGTCCTCGATTCGCTGAATGGCGACCTTGGTCTGTAGGATAGAGACGAGAAACATCGGCAGGACCGTGAGGGGCATCCGAACCTGAGTCACGTCGAGCGGGGGATATCAGTGAAGCTGCAGCGAGCGGCGCGAGATTGAGAGCCGGTACGCACCATGCTAAAGAGCGATAACGCCGTGAAGGCGATGGCGGCGGTGAGCTCGCCACCCTGAATCCTGAGAAAGCAGAAGAAGCTGACAAGCGTCACGAGCATCGGCGTTACGACCCAGAGAAGGGTGAACAGGGCCTGTCAAACGGAATGGGGGCTGTCAGCGCAGGATCTGCCAGAGGCGCACAGGCGGCGATAAAAGAAGGACCTCAGCAGGCTCACGTTGTTAATGCGGTCGCGGATGATGACCTTAAGCTCCACCTTGCGCGCGTCGACGACCCGCTTGGACCACTGACGCTCGAAGGCGCACGTCTTGATGAACTGAATCGCGCCAATCAGCTCGTTCTGTCAGAGCAAGGCGATGGACGTCAGCCGGCAGGCTCATGTCGTCGGCGAGCGAAGAAGAGGCAAGACCGACCATGATGTTCATTCTCGTGTCGCGAGCGGCGAGCAGATCCTTCTGGATGACGACCGAGCGGGAAGACACGCCCTTGTTGATCGGCATTGAGACGAGCACGACAGCTAGACCGACGAAGGCAGACCAGCCAAGCAGCTGTCGGGGTGCAGAGGGGCGAAGCGAACGAGAATCAGATGCGGGTACCATCAAGGTCAGAGGGTAGCAAGAGTCTCGAACGCACCGAATAGAGGAAGACGCAGCAGATGATGAGCTCGAACGGCGACGAGTAGAGCATGTAGAGCGACGAGACCTGGTTCGAGATGCGATTGGTGTCGCCAGCCATCAAGTTGACGATCTTGCCCACTCCAGCGCCTCCAGATTCGCCGACACCGGACTTGTCGATCCTCAGCAGCGCCTTCTCGTAGATGGCGCTCGTCAGCGTGCTCTTGACGCGGACCGCCGCCCGGCGCGAGAACCACAGGTGGTTCAAGTCGCACTGGGCCTTGGCAAGAGTCGCGAGAAAGGCGAGCAGGGCGTAGGTGTAGGCTTTGGCAGTCGCGTCGGGCGAAGGTGAGGTCATAGCTTCAATGATGTTCTTGATGAAGTATGGCGACGAGTAGTTGAGGACGACCGAGACTGCCGTAAGCGCTGCGTCGAGGAACAGGTCGAGCCCGTTAGTCTTGAACATCTTGCGAAGCAGGCTCGATGCGGCCATCCGCTTGAAGGCGGCGTAAAGCGGCTTGCTGCGCTGGGTCGGGCTGAGCGTGTAGACGTCCGAGTCCTGGAGGTAGCCCGCAGAGCCTAGCCTGAATATTGGACAGAGCATGATGTCAGCGACCATGCTGTCTCGGAGGCGCTTCGGTCTTGCAGAGCGTGTAAAGGGACGTACTTGATGAGCGGGTAGACCCACTGAAACGTCAGCCAGTCGTAGACTGACGACCGGTCTTCGGGACTGGCGCCCATCGTGCCCTGATCGATCTCGGCCTTGTTGTCGGCGAGGTACGCGTCAGGCACGCGTGACACGGGCAAGCTCAGACTGACGCCTATCAGGAGCGACGCAAAGGCAATTGAGTAGAGCTCGAGGCAGACGGCTGCCAGAGAAATGACGGGCTCGTGGGGGATGGGCGGGAGAAGCGAGAGCTGGTAGAGCGCTGCGAGGAGGATGAGGGTCCTGAGGCGGCGTGCGGGTGAAAGCTGGTCAGCCCATAGGCGATGACGATGGGCGGTGGGCTCTTCGGCGGAGGACACAGACGTACGAGTAGGTGGCCTGGATCAGGTAGAATAGCGACAAGGAAGCACTCGCCGACTCAATCACAGACAGGATAGGCGACAGAGCAGCGGTGACCTGCAGAACGCGTGGCAGGTCCAGAGGAGCGAGAAGGGTGCCTGTCATCAGTAAGAGGCCCGCCATCAGGCACGACAAAAGCTTCAGCAACGTACCCAGAGGAGGCCCATGAGACCGTCCCAGACCCAAGCTGAGCCGCCGTGCTCGAGCAGGTCCCAGCCAGCGGTGCTAAACCATCGCACGGCCATTGCGGCGCTGCCGAGCGCGAGCACGAGGGCCTTCCAGCCCGCCGCGCGCGCCCGGCTGCCCGAGCTGCTCGGATAGATCTCGTCGAGCGAGCAAAAGGGCGCGAGGTAGGCAACAGGGGCGGCCAGCGACCGCTTGCCGGCCGACGGAAGGAGAGCGTAGGCGTGGGAGACCGCCGGAGGGACGGCGAGGACCAGGAGTGACGGGAGGAAGAGAGTGAGGGGCGCGTGCAGGACCGCCTCGAATGACGGCGACATGCTGGCCGTCGGGAGATCTGGTGGCGACCAGAAGTCCAGAAGAGCTGAATAGGAGAGCGGGCGATACCACGCTACTAGAGGCCGGCAAGTGGATGGTGAGCGATTGAGGCGAGCGAGCGATCCTCTCCGCTCTTTACAGCCCACCCCATGCTGGCCCGCGCGCAGCGTGGTCGATCCACGTCGGCCGGCTCCCCCCGGCGGCGCGTCCGGCGTGGCGCCGTCGACTTCGGGCGAAGCGTCCGAGTCAGCTCGCCTCGGGATGCGGGGATCAAGGACGGGTGCCGAAGGCCAAGCTGATCCTCTCATCGAAAGAGCAGGCTACCCTCTAGAGAGAGACACCTGCTCGTGCTGGCTTGTGCTGACCGGCGCGGGACGGCCGATGCAGGCGCAGCAGCGACGCCTGTGCGGCGGCGCATGAAGACGGCTGCCGAAAGGGGACCCAGCGCAAGACGGTCACCCTCTCGCTGCGAGCCAGCTCGCTCGCCCGCCCTTCTTCTTTGGCAAGCCAACTTGTTTTGGTTCGAAGCGGCAGCTTGAGCTCTTCACCTCCCATTAAAGAGCCCAACCAGTCATGGACCCCATCGCCGTCGCTGCCCGGATCGCGCGAGACCTCGCTCAGCTCCTGGAGGGAGGCTACCTCAGCGAAGCCCAGATCCAGGCGACGCTCAACGGGCTGCCCGTTCAAGGCAGAGCCAACTGGTGAGCGGGCGCCGTCCCTCCTGATCAGTCCTCGTCGCTTGTCCGGCTAAACGAGCTGTGCCACTGCTGTCGATGCCCCTACCCCCCCCTCGTCGGACGGTCGTTGCAGGGCTTGGACCGCGCAAGACTCCGTGCGTCTCCTGCCATCCCTAGCCCCATCTGACCGAGAGCCCTCACTACGGAACCTCTATTGAGCTCAAAGCTGACTAGCCGAAGTGCTGGCTGCGCAGGACGAGCTCACGCTTGCTGAGGACGAGGAGATCGTCGTGCTGAAGCGGGAGGGCGAGTGGTGGTCTGGCCGGAATGCTGCGGGCGAGACGGGCACCTTCGTGCGTCCAGTCGCTCGTTGCGCCCTCCCATCCCCTGCCCCCCCGTCGCTGATACTCGTTGTCACAAGAGTGCTGATCTTTTGTCTCCCGGTCCAAACCTCTTTCTGCAGCCCCACAACTACGTCTTGGTCTTGCCATATCCGCCGCCGTCGGTCGTTGCGACTGGCGCGCCGCCTCCTATGCCAACGCGCAAGCCTTCGTCCCTCTCGACTACCTCGTCCGGAGGGTCGTCAATCTATTCGCTACCTCCACAACCTTCCCGCGGCAGCTCCTTCAACTCGTCATCTCTGCCCTCGGCGCCTCCGCGCCGGCCGTCGGGCTACTCGGACAGAGACTTCGTGGCCGAGCCCCTCAATCACGCCTACAAGCCAACGCTGATGGACCGGGCGGGCGGCGCTGTCAAGACCAACGTAATTGGACGTCTGCCCGGGCAGAGGGGCAAGAGCTGAGCACAAGCGCACGAGCTCGCTGGCTCGGTGTCACATGTGGTCGGCGCGAGAGAACGACGATGGGACCATCACTCGACCTTGACCCCTACTCGGCGCAATAGCACCAGGTTGCTAGCCTCTTCCCTCTCTCTCTACTGGAGCATCTCTTTCGCTCGCTCGCCGCATCCTCTCAGGCGCGCCATACCCTCGTCGCTTCGGCCTGCATGGTCTCTTGCGGGCGATTCGAGCCACCGCTGCCCGCGCCACCTCGCCCATCCTGCCCTCCATCACCCTCTCCATATTGAGATATACCCGCTCGACCGCCTTCCTTCTCAAAGAACGAGCGAGTCAAGTCAACAGAGAGGGAGAAGAGGCGACGCGCAAGTGCGGCGCCGTCCTGGCTGCCGACTGCCGACCAACGGAAGCTGCGCATGCGCGGCCGCCCGCGCGCGGCAGAGAAGAAAGAGGTCGAGCATGCATGACCTCCGGCCTCCTGACGCCCATCTGCCCTTTCACCCCTTCCCCTCTCCCGCTCCCTACCGCATCCCTCCCACTTCGTTTTCATCCACCATGTACGTTCTCGCCCACTGCTCTGGCTTCTCTGTCAACCTGACGCTGACGGTCATCGGATGGCTCGCAGGTCCTACGCTTCCGTCGCCGCAGACCACGCCCCTCCTCCCTCCGAGCAGGTTCGCCCCCCCCTCCTTTCCTCTCTTCTCCTCATGTCCCCTTTCCACCTCATCCTGACAGCCCGCTTGCTCTGGTCGCCCTTCTGTAGCCTCAGCCCGACCAGGGCCTCCTCGAGGGTCACATCGAGGGTACCGAGAACCCGGAGGTCCCTGACGGCACCCACGGCGTCACGGTCGTGCCGACCGACTTCAAGGAGGTGCGTCATCCTGCCCATGCACCCCATTTCGCCTTCGCACCCCCTCTCGAGCCGGTCTGGAGCCGTGCAGGCAACCTCTGCCACCTCGAATAGTATCCAGAAGCTGATCTCGCCGTCTCTTGTCCCGCAATCCTTGTTCGCAGAACATGGAGGTGCGTCTCGCTCGACAGCCTACTTTTCCAGGGGAGCTAGCCCTGTGGGCGAGCGACGAATCTCTTTGGCCCAACGGCGCTCCTAACACCCTCATCTCACTCTCTTTCGTTCCTCGCATCTATTCAGGTCGAGGCCACCCAGGTCGCCGAGGAGCTCGACGAGAAGGCGGCTGAGCTGAAGAAGGCTGCCGAGGAGGAGGCCGAGAAGGCTCGCGTCGAGGCCGCGCACGCAAAGCACCACGCCGAGGTCGAGGCAGAGAAGGCCAAGAAGGCCCTGAAGAAGAAGTCTACCGAGGCCGAGAAGGGTGCCATCAAGGTACGTCTGGCTCTTCGGCGAGGACTGACGAGACCGATGCCAGGGCGGGCGCGAGAGGTCGCTCGAGGAGGTCCGCTGGATCAAAGAGGGTCGCGAGTGCCGAGCATTGTCACGTGCCGCTCACTGACCTGTGTCCGATACTCTCTTCGCTTCAGCTGTACAACAAGGTCGTCGCCGTCGTCTCGAAGCCCAAGGTCTTTGTCCCGATCGTCTCTGCCCGTACGTCCCTCCACTAGCACTGGTTCGATCCGCTTGTCATGTTGGTGCCCGGCTGACCCGAAACACTCTGCGCATGCGCGTCATCCAGTCAACATTGCGCTCCTCGGCTTTGTCGGCTACAAGGCACGCGCCCAGCAGCAGTCGTGGAAGCCCGCGGACCGGCGCATCGTGACGTCGGTCGCCGTCGGCCTCGGCGCCCTGTTCTCGCTCGAGGGCTACGGCTTCAACCAGTATTTCTCGAAGCACGACTTCAACGGCAACGCCAAGACCCTCTAGAGCGCCTGTCCTTTCCACTCCCTCAGCCGCCCCGCCTCGTCCCATCCCTTCTTGTCACCCCAATACCCGCCCCTCCTTCTCATTCGCGAGAGCCAGCGTCCTGCGCGCGGCCCTCCCACCCAACCTCCTTCCCTTTTGATCACCTCCCTCGGGCCTTCTCCACCTTGTTGCTTGCCTCCTTTGACGGATCATACGATGCTTGATGTCCACCTTGCCTTCGACCCTCTGCAAAGGGCTCTTGCCCGCACAGGGATGTGGTTTGCGCGCGTCCGGCGCTCGCCGCGAGCTGCCACCGCGCAGGGACCACCAGCTCACGAGCCGCACTCATCTCGTTACTTCACCTCTCACGCCATCCCCGTACGGACCTCCCCGTACGCTCACCGTCCCGCACAGCGACCCATCAGCGTCCGCTCCAGATCTTGACCCCGCTCGTACGGTCCGGCCCCTCGCCAGTCCTGCGACGATGGGCAGCTTGGTGCCACGCCTAGCGACGGCGCGATCCCTTGATGCCGATGACGGACACTAGACGAGGCCGAGAAGTGGCCCGCTGGTCGTCACCACAAGGGCGAGACGTGAGTAGGAGGGCGTGCGCTAGGCCCTTTGGGAGCTGACGACGTCGTGGTTGTCGCTCTTTGCAATGAATGCGCTTGGCCGACCACCGCCCAACGCCGTCCTCACCCTGCCGCACCCGGATCGCAAAGGTCGAGACACCGCCTGGGCTAATCTTGGGGGACCCGAGACCGCTCCCTCCCGGCACGTTGACCAGCTCGCCGTTGAGCACGCAGGGGGCGCGGCAGGCGCCGGGCTTCTTTTTGGGGCCGAAGGGAATGACGAGGCGGCGCCCGCAGTCTGACTGCTGCTGGCAAAGTCCGCGGGAGCAGCAAGTCCGGCTCAAGCAGGTCGACCCAGAGAGCCCTTGCGCCTTCTCAAGCGGCGTTCACCCAGAGCCTCGCCCTTACATGACTCAAAACTGTGCTCGGTCGATGCGCACGGACCAGATCTCTCTTCCCCTGCGTGCTCGATCTCTGGGGCGCATCAGGGCGACCGTCAGAGGGCAGCCGAGTGGGCCCTGTCATTAATATTGTCTGCCGGTTTGGCCGCTGTCAAAAACCCGACCGGGGACGCGCCCGGGGCCTCCACATCCAACCCCTCTTTGCCGTCAAGACTCGGTCTTGTGTCCGCGCCTCCTGGGCGTCCTTGGGTCGACGACGACGATGCCCTGCCACAGCCGCTGTTGTATAAGGCCGCCGAGGGCGAAGTCTTCTTCCCTCCCCTGCCTATCCTCCACATCTGCCACCTGTCAACCAAGTCTCCTGCAGCGACCCACACCGCCGGGTCCCATTCTCAACCCCCGCTTCCGAGCTTCCTTCCCGCCGATCGACACCTCATCCCACCGACTACCCAAGACGTAGCCGCCTCAGTCCCCGCGATGGGCTTCCTCAAGAACCCTTTCACGCAGACCCCTCGCCCTCCGTACGTGCTAGCTCTTCGTCAGATCCTCCCGACGACTGCCTGCTGGTGGCTCACCCGTGGAGCCGCGCTTCCTTCCCCCCTGCTGCAGGCCGCCCGAGTGGCAGACTACAAAGCCCACCCGTCCCGAGCACGTCGAAAACGTCTCCAGCTCAAATAGCGCAGGCTTCGGCGACGGCGCCCGTAGCGACCAGCAGCCAGGCCCGCAAGACCGCCAGCCTGGCCACGAGGAGTACGCGTCCGACGTGCCGCCCGAGGAGCTCAACGAGGACCTCGTGCAGGTCGAGGGTGAAGGTGCGTCGGTCGCGCCCAGTCGCAAACCCTGCGCCGGGCTGTCGCTGACTGACCGTCTCTTGACCTTCGTTACTCATAGACAAGATGTCTGGCTTCTGCTACCTGCTCGCATCGGCCGCTTCGCTGTCCGGTCTGCTTTTTGGTTACGACACGGGCGGTGAGGCATTTCTTCACCTGCTCGCGGATGACTCGAGTAGAGGAGGCTGACCCCTGTGCCTTTGCTTCACCAAGTCATCTCTGGCGCAGTGAGTCTTCGAAGCCTCGCACCGTCGACTGGCTTGAGAACCACCGCTAAACTACTCTTGCTGCCTTCCCTCCCTGCAGCTGGTCAACATCACGGAGGAGGACCTCGGCGTCGTGCTGACGGCCACGATGCGCGAGTGGATCGCCTCTGCGACTTCAGGTGCGTCCGACGTGCAACCGTTCCCTCACTCACACAGAGAGCTGACCTGACCCCTCCTGCCCTCCTCGCAGTCGGTGCCTTGTTTGGCGCCATCATGGGAGGCGCCCTGACCGACCGCATCGGCCGCAAGTGGGTGCTCGCGGTCGGCGACGTTTGGTTCACCCTCGGCGCCGTCTTGATCGCATCGTCGTACTCGCTCGAGCAGATCATCGTCGGCCGTCTCATCCTCGGACTCGGTGTCGGTATCGCGGCCGCCATCACGCCCATCTGTGCGTCGTTGTCGCTTTGCTTGTCTGCTCATCGACAGATCCCGCTGACACCCCGGATCCCCCGTTTGCGCTCCCTCATGCAGACATCGGAGAGCTCGCGCCGTCCAACTTCCGCGGCCGTCTCGTCTCGATTCAGTCGCTCGCCATCACAGGCGGCCAGGTGATTGCATACGCATTAGGTATAAAAATTTTCTCCCTTCCTACCTGTCGCTATGTCCCGTCTCTGTCCTCCGTGTTGATCAAAGCCCACATCCGCTTCTCTCGCTTTAGGCGCCGGTTTCACGTTTCGAGGTGGCTGGCGTGCGCTGTTCGCCGTCTCGATCGTCCCTGCCGCCGGCCAAGCGATCTTCATCCACTGGCTGCCCGAGTCGCCCCGCTTCGACCTGCTTCAAGACCGCGTTGACGCCGCGCACAAGACGTTGTCTATCGTCTACCCCGAGGCATCGGCCGAGGAGATCGACCTCAAGGTGCGTCGACATGATTGGCGATCCTCCCCCTCTGACGGACCACTTCGAACTACCACCTGACATCCTCTCCCTCTCCTCTCGTCTGCTACCAGATCCGCTTCATGCAGCGCAACGTCCACCAGGTCCAAGACTTCAAGCGCAGGGTCCCTTTCAAGAAGCTGCCCGCGCTCCTCTTCTCGCACGGCCCGTACCGTCGGGCGATGATCGCCGCCTCGGGCCTCATGTTCTTCCAGCAATTCGCCGGCTTCAACACGCTCCTTTATTATTCGGCGACCATCTTCTCCTACGGTGCGTCCGCATTGCGCGCAGCGTGACTCTGGTCCCATGGCCCGACTCGTCGAGCTGAAGCTGCTGCTTCTCTCCCTTCCCTCTGCAGCCGGGTTCACCAACCCAACCGCCGTCGGGCTGATCATTGCTGGTACGAGCCCGACCTTCTCGTCGTCCGTCGGCCGACGCCTGTGCTCGTGTGCCATGATGCTGATCCTTCATGGCGTCCTGCCTCGAAACTGTCGGCGTTCGCAGGAACCAACCTCGTCTTCACTGGCGTCGGTATGATGATCATGGACCGCACGGGCAAGCGACGCCTCCTGCTTTTTATGCAGCCAATCATGATCATCGGTCTTGCCCTGACAGCGATCGCGTTCGCCCTGATGGTGCGTCTAGGTCCCCTGCCTCTCGTCTGATTGCGGGTCTTGACCCTGCTCCTTCCTCTTCTTCTGTCTTCCCATTCACAGACAAAGCCCAGCGGTGGTGTCCTCTCGTCCGAGTTCAGCGACCTCTACGCGCACAAGGTCCGCAGGCCCGTCCTCACGGTGTTCGACGCTTTCTGGGCTTACACAACTTCTGCCCCTGGTTGTCCTCGCAGTGGACCTCGATGATGATCGGCTGCACCGTCATCTACACAGCGTCGTACGCGACGGGCCTCGGCAACCTCGGCTGGCACGGTGCCGAGCTCTACCCGGTGGGTCTCGCGTACCTTCCATCTCGCTCGACCAACAGCGGCCCAACCTGACATCCCTCTTTGCCGCCTGCAGCTCGAGATCCGCGGCTATGGCACCTCGATCCTGACCGCCGTTTGCTGGGCATCCAACATCATCGTTTGTGAGTGTCGTCCCGCTCGCTTTTGCGCATCCGAACCCGTCCCATCGCACCGCTGACCATCCACGCGCTCTCCCTCATCCCTCAGCCGCCACCTTCCTCACGATGATCGAGCACATTGGCGCACCTGCGTGCGTTTCCCTACGCTTCTTTCTTACAACGCTCTGTCTCTGCGCTGACCCTCTGCATCAATCTCTTTAAAAAATCCAGGACCTTCGGTTATTACGCAGGACTTTGCTTCCTAGGCTTCATCTTTGTCTCGTGCGTGTCCCCTTGACGTCCTGCCCCCCCCCCCTCTCTTGCTGCTGTCCCAGACGCTGACCAACAACTTTCCAACCCTCTGTCCTCCCTCTTACACACCAGGTTCTGCTACCCCGAAACCAAGCAGCTCACCCTCGAGGACTGCTCGGGCCTCTTCGACGAAGGCTTCGGCATCCGCAAGTCGCGGCGCATCCGTCGCGAGAAGAGGCAGATGGCGCGCGACCGGCGCGACCTCGTCGTCGACGAGATGGGCCTCGAGAAGAAGGAGAACAAGTCGCCTTGAGCACTCTTCCCTCTCTTATTCTTGCCCTTCGCCCTTTCTGTTTCCCATCTTCCCATCTTCCCTTCACTCCTTTTGTTTCACCCCTTGAACATCCCTCCCCTTGCCTTGGTTCACCGCCTCCCGCGCCTCTTGCAAGCGCTGGCCGACGATATCAATTCCACAGTTTTCATCATCGTCATCATCATCATCATCCATCCCTCGCACGCCGCTGTACCTCTAGAATGTCATTCTCGCTTGCAGCCTTCTCCTCGAAACTTCAGGGTGGGTGAGGGCCGCATTCATCCTTCCGTCGACAGACGACGTCGACAGACGAAATCGCAGGTGAGGCGAGCTGGGCTTCAAACCGCCACAGAGCACGTGCCGCGCGCGGATCAAGCGCAGCAGACACGAAATGACACGGAATGAGAAGGTGCTCCGATGGTAATGGAGGAGGAGAGGGGACGTGGGCAGGAAGTAGGAGCTATATGCGGGGAGGTGCGAGAGGTGCGGCGGCGCGAGGGGGAGGTGGAAGGAGGAGGGGACGGGGGCCTGCGCAGGCGACTCGCCCGCGCAGCTGGTTTGACGATGCACAGGTTGCACCGGAGGAAGGCACTATGCGGCCCTCAGGAGTTGTGGGGAGGGGCAAGCGTTTCGGCGGGGAACAAGAGAAGGGCGTGTTGAGAGAGAGAGAGATCTAGAGGCAGTCTGATGAACTTGATGGCGCGGCACCACGTATTCCGACGTTTTGCTTCCGAAGTCTGGTCGGTCGCCAGGCTCGACTTACAAGGGCGCCAGGCTTGGCCTGCCTCAGTCGCCGACGCGAGCGACGAGTGACCGCTGCTGACCGAAGGATCAGCCCCCTTGCAACGACCACCAACCCCAAGCCGACTCGTACGTTCGACAGACAGCTACCAAAGCTCAGTCAGCGAGAGAGCGAGACACCTGACTGACTCCTACTCATACATCCAAAATGCGCTCACTCAGTTGCTGCAGACCCTCAACTCCCACCCACTTCGACCTCCCAGTCCACCCACCACCCCCCACACTACCAGCTCCCTCATGTCGCCCGTCGAGATTGACAGCGTCGCCTCATGGAATCAGGCCCTCCGCTCGGCCACCGCCAGAGGTCAGGTCTCGGTCGTCGACTTCTGGGCGACCTGGTGCGGGCCTTGCAAGGTCAGTCTCCTCCCCTCAGGCCGGCGCCATCACCCGTCGCGGCGCGAGTCTCTCACCTAGTGCTGACACCGTCTGGCTGCTGCATCTCGTCTGTGCCAGGCCATCGCCCCCAAATTTGACGACCTTGCCAAAACGCACGACCAGCACAAGTTCCTCAGGGTCGACGTAGACGCCCAAAGGGCTATCGCCACCAAGTAGTGCGTTGGCCTCAGCTGCCCGTCTCTCGTGCCTTGTCCGGACCCTCGGCGGTAGCCGGCGTCCGTCTGAGCTTTCGCCATTGACGCTTCCCCACCCTCTTTTACCCCCACCCGCTGCCTGCAGCCAGATCTCAGCTATGCCTACCTTCCTCATCATCAAATCTGGCAAAGTCGTCGACTCGCTCAAGGGCGCCGACCCGGGAGGGCTCACCCGGCTCGTCAAGAAGCACGCCGCGGCAGCCCCAGTCCCGCCGCTACCAGAAAAGGCTGAGGAGGCCAAGACTGCCGGCAACGTGAGTGTTTTTCCCTACGCTAATGATCACGAGCTAGCGAGATCAAGTCGCTGACATGTTGACCCTTAATCTGCCCGTACGCGCTCCAGGACCTCTTCAAGGCAGGCAGCTTCCCAGAGGCGGTCGTCAAGTACGGCGAGGCCATCGCGCTCGCGCCCGACTCGGCCGTCCTCTACACTAACCGCTCGCTCGCCAGTCTGAAGGCCGGTCAGGCAGCAGACGCGGTCGCAGACGCGCGCAAGGCGGTCGAGCTCGAGCCAAAAGGGGGCAAGGGCTGGGTTCGACTCGGCGACGGTCTCGCAGCGACGCCGGACGGCAAGGACGAAGCGCAGACGGCTTGTGCGTCGTCGCTCCCGTGCCCCTTTTTGCTGTCAACCGAGGGCGAATCTGTTCCTGACGCTTCTGCGCTCGCCCCACCGCCTTGACAGATCGCAAGGCCCATGAGCTGCTCCCGGCTGGCCTAATGAAGACTGGTGCGTCGTCGCGTTCCTACGCCCTGCTTTCCATTCGCATCCGGCTGACCTCCCTTTGCCTCTCTCCCGCGCGTCCTTGTAGAGGTGGAGGCCAAGCTCGGCCAGCTGTGATCTTGATGATGCTCTCGCACGCTCGCAGCAGACCGGCCGACCACAAGAAAAGCCTATCGGGTGTACAACACGCATCTAACGATCGAGACCGAAGAAGGGAGAGGAGAGGCAAAGGAGAGGTCATGGTTGAGCCGGGAAGTCGGCCTCGCTCAGGTTGGACTTGAGGGCCATGGCTCGGAAAAGGCCGTCCTGGCGGAAGAGCTCGAGCGGCGTGCCGAGCTCGGCGACGACGCCCTGGTCGAGCACAAGAATGCGGTCGAAATGGAGGATCGTCCTGGCGAGCCGAAGAGCGAGAGTCAGTGCCGGGCGGCGGCGGGCAAGGCGAGGACCGACCAACGCACCTCAGCCGATGGGCAATGCAGAGGAGAGTTCGGTCCGAGAACCTGCGAAGTCGCAATGGACAGTCAGCGACAGGACGATGATTGCTCGTGCTTCGGCAACTGCGAGAAGCCTCACTCGGTCGAGATGGTCTGCTGGATCTGGGCGTCAGAGGATGCGTCGACCGACGCCGTGGCCTCGTCGAGGACGATGATTTTAGCGTCCTTGCATAGCGCGCGCGCGAGCGACAGCAGGCTGCGCTGGCCGACGGAGAAGTTGGCGCCGTCCTCGTCGACGATTGAGTCCAGGTGAAACTTCTCGTCCTTGCCCTCCTCCTGCGACGACGAGACGAGCCGTGCCCGGCGAAGGGCAGACCACAAGTCTGCGTCGCTCCGCTTGGAGAAGGGGTCAAGGTTGCTCCGGACGGTACCGCTGTATCGTGAACGAGGATGCCAGAAGCGTCAGCATTGAGCAGGAGAGGGAGAGCAAAGAGATCAGACTCGCCTGTACAGTTGAGGGTCTAGGGACCAAGGAGGGATCGCGATCAGTAGGAGACCGTACGCTGCATGAGTAACGGGGGGAGTTTCGGCCAACCTTGGGGGATGATGGCGAGCGCGTTGCGCAAATCGTATAGGCCGAGGGTCGAGATGTCGATGTCATCGATCAGAATGCTTCCGGACCGGAGCTCGACCATGCGGAAGAGGGCCGCCATGATCTGCGAGTGAGGAACGGCACGTTAGGCCCAGCTCAAAAGAGTGCTGAGGAAAGGAACGACGGTCGAGCTCACCGAGCTCTTGCCTGCGCCCGTCCGACCCACGATACCGATCTTCTCTCCGCCGCGCACATTGAGATTGATCCCCTTCAAGACTGGTGGCAAGTCTGGTCGGTAGGCTGAGAGATGAAGCAAGGATGTCAGCGACACATCCTTCGAGTGATGCAGGAGACTGCTCGATGCTCAAGCAGGACGCACACATCATGACGTCGCGGAACTGGATCCGACCGTGCTCCGGCCAAGAAGGGTCGGGCTTCCTGTTTGGAAGCTCATAGGCGGCTTCCTGCTCGGGCAGGTCCGAATAGTGCACGACGCGCTCGACAGCGTTCACTGGGACGGGGAGAACGAAGGGTCAGCATTGGCGCCGCGCCGAGACGAAGCACCATCATCAACGCACTGTTGTTCTCGATCTCCGCGGTCTGCCGCGTGACCATGCCGAGCTGCTGGGTAACTGCGGTGAAGGAATAAGGTCAGCGCTCGGCCTTCAACAGAAGGCAGGAAAGAGGTATACCTACGAGTGATGCAGAATGAGAGGACGAGGCCGACCTGCGCGGCCGAGATGCCCCGCACGCCAACGACGCACATGATGCCGACAACGAATGAGAGAATCGCGCCGAGAGAGTCCTGTAAGTGGTTCATGAAGGGGGCTCGGCTGATCAGTCGTGAGATAATGAGAGCGCGGGTCACACAAAAACGCACCAGCCGGATCGCGAGCCAGCGCTGGTTGACGACGATCAGCTGGAGGGCACGAGACTCGAGGTCCATGTAGTAGGCGTTCTGCGAGACGTAATCTCGGCTGACGGCGTAGGCGCGGATCGTGCTGAGCCCAGACAACGACTCAGAGTAGTGGCCGTACAAGAGCGACCGCAGGAGCGAGTCGACCCGGCGGATCTCTCGAGCGCTGCGCCGGTAGTAGTTCTGGAAGTGGATATAGCCGCAGAGGATGACGACGACGGCGATGAGGAAGTAGGGAAAGAAGATGGCGATGAGGATCGTGCTGCCGAGGACGTTGGCCGTCGTCATGATGCCTGCGTTGTTGCACGTGCGGGTCAGTCCTCGGTCGGATGGGGTGAGGCTACGACAGGCAAGGCTCGAGGCTCACCCATGCGCAGTGAATCGGCCAGCTGGTTGTCGATGACGTCAACGTCCTTGCCGAGCACCGATATTATGCGCCCTATGGGCGTCTTGTTAAAAAGGCTCATTGGCGCGAAAAACAAGCGTTGCAGGGCTGCGTGGTGAAGCTGGCCAGAGGCGTTGAAAGACAAGATCGCCATCGTCGCGCCCATGAAGACTGGTGCGAGAAAGAGAGAGAGAGAGGGAGAGAGAGAGATCAGAGCTGGGCGACAGAGCGGTGCTGCAAGATGAGCCGGGGAAGGGGGCGCACAGGTGAACAGCGCCTGCAGTACGCCCAGCGACGCGTAAACTCCCATGTACTCGCCCTGCGCCATCGAGAAGTGATCTCCCTGCCACCATGTGAGCCAGACGGAAGAGAGGACGAGGGATCTGCACGAAGGATGAAGAGGTACGTTCAGCCTCAGAAGGGAGTGGGCCAGGAGCGGCGACGCACAGCGCAGTCTGCACGCACCCCTGCATCATGAAGGCGGTCCCGATAAGGAAGGGCGCTGTGAGCGCACCGCGTCCAGCTCTGAGATACTTGCCGTAGACGCGGCCCGAGATCTTGCCCTGGACGCGCTTCTCCGAGACCATCAGCCGGCCTTCGAGGCGGCCGGTGCCGGCAGCAGCGGCGCTCTTCTCCATCGCCTCAGCCCGGCGAAGCTTGTTGTCCAGCGCGAGGTTGTTGGCTGCGAGATCCTTGTCGTCTTCGTTATCGTCATCGGCGTGATCGCCACCGAACTCGAGCAGCAGGTCAGAGAACGGGCCCTTGGCCGCCATAAGAGCCGTGTACGTGCCCTCCTCGACAATCTTACCGCCGTCGACCGTGTAGATGTAGTCGACCTCTGGCACTGATGGGTCATCGGCAGCACATTGTCAGCGAAGTAAAAGACCCACTTTGAGGTTCTGAGGCACGTGGACGCACGGATGTGGAGAGCATGGGTTACTGCGAGAGCGCGAGGGAAGGGGTCAGCGTCGTCCTCCTCTTGCTCGAAGCGCCCAACGGAAGAAGAAGCTCACCCAGCAGCACAGCCTTGCCCTTGTTGCGCAAGCCCTCAATCATGGCATCCTGGAACATGGCCTGCGAGACGGCGGCATCGACGGCCGACAGGGGGTCGTCAAAGATGACGATGTCGGCGTCGTAATAGAGCGCTCGGCTGCAAAGGTTGGATGTCGAAGGTCAGCTGCGGGCAGCCGCCAGCAATCAGCGACTAGTGCACCGGACGTACGCGACGTTGATCCGCTGTTTCTGCCCTCCGCTGAGGTTGACTCCTTTTTCGCCGATTTCGGTTGCGTCCGCGTCCCCAAGGGCGAGGCAGTCGGCGATCAGGCTCGAGTCGGCCATGACCTGCCAGTAGCGCTCCTCCTCGAAGGGCTGACCAAATAGGACGTTCTCGCGCAGGGACGCCTATGACAATGGAGCGATGCATGAGCATGCGAGTCAGACTATCGCAGGGAATGTGATAGAATGCGACCGACGTTCTGGATGAAGGCAGTCTGTGAGCAGTATGCGACCCGTCCGCCGAAGACGCTGTACGGGCGAGGCGCTCAAATCAGCGAGATATGCGATGATGCGGAGCTTGTCAAGCGAGGAGGTACGCACACTTTTCCCTCAGGCGAGGTCTTCTTCATCTCGCCGATGAGGGCGTTGAGGATCGACGACTTGCCGCTGCCGACGGCGCCGACGAGCGCCGTAATCGCGCCACGCTTGACCTCCATGTTGAGGTTCTGGACTTTGAAAGGCTCGACGTCCCTGCGAGAGGCCTTGGCCGTCGGCGGGGCCTTGGCCGCCTTCTTGGTCTTCTTGCCGGCCTTGGAGTCTGCCTCGTCCTCAGGCGGCGCGGTGAGCCACTCGAACGACGCGTTGGTCACGCGCAGGCCGACGTCCAGATCGCGGTCAATCTCGTTCGAGTCGACGAGCGTCTCGGCCTCAAAAACGACTGAAAGCCGCTCGAGAGCGTTCCTCGCGTCGGCAATGGCGCTCAACGCGCGGGGGAGGAACATGAGCGGTTGCCTCAGAAGTTGAAAGAGCGACAGCGCCGTGAAGATGTTGGCCGGGTTCCTGTGCGCCAGGGCGTCGTTTCAGGTGATCAGCCTCCGACCGAGCAGGAGCCTGGAAAGAACTGATCAGACGCACAGATCGTGGCCGGTACCGACGTAGCAGAGGAAAGAAACGACAGCGGCCAGAGTAGGCTGCGGAAGGGGGAGAAGGTGACGTAAGCAGAAGCAAAAGGAGGTCCGGAAGGTCGAACACGCGTCGACTCACGAGCGACATGGCAATGGACTGATTGGCGGCCTTGATGAGCAGGATTGACCGGATGCCCTGAAGCTCATTCCATCGAATGTTAGAGATACCTGCATAACAAGGGTGCCGGTGATTTCAGGTGGAGAGAGGCTAAACGGTCAGTTGACGGGGCGCTAGGCTGGCGGGATGAGGATGGTTCGAAAGCGGACGACTGACGCTCAAGGAACGGCCTCTCAAGCGTGAAGAACTTGATGATGGAGAAGGAGCCGAGCAGCTCCTGCAGCAGGCGCGATCGGCCGTCGGTGTACTTCATCGATTTTTTGCGGACGTTGAATTGCATGCCCATGACGCGTGTCTGGACGGGCGTCAAAATCGCAAAGAGCGAAATGCCGACGAGCGCCGACGGACCGATCTGAAGGATGAGGAGGATCGTCGCTACGTCGACAGAGAAACTCAAGAGGGGCGTCAGCTTCAAGAGCCAGCGAGGCGCCCGGGCAGAAGGAGCAAGTGCGACGCACTGATAGTGAGCTGGATCGGGGCCGTCCAAGTCGCGTGGAACCACTGGGCGCAAAAGTCGACGCGGGAGACATCGCTCGACAGATGGGCGAGCAACTTGCCGTTGGACAGATGCGTTCGCTCCTTTTGCGTTAGGAATATCGCTGCGTCGCCAGTGTGAAGGGCTTGTCAATGCGCGCGCCGAGCCAAAGGGGAGAGAGAGGGAGAGCGTTGCAGACGGATCGCGACGCACAGATTTTGTAGATGGCCGATGTCAGGCTAGCTCGCGCAAGCGAGCCGCATGACATGGATCGCCAGAAGAATTGGTGCTGCGCGACCGAGGCTAGGATCGTGAGGAATAGCAGACCGAACGCCATGCCGATGCCGCGACCGAGGTTTGGCGAGGCGTATACGTCCGGTTCAGCGGAATGCCGCGCGCGCTCCTGCGCAAACAGGATGATCTGACGTGTGACGAGTGGGGCCATGAGCTGGGCCGTGTCGCCAAGCACCTTGAACAAGCCTTGCGGAGGGAGGGGGAGGGCGGATCGACAGCGGGCGCGCGCGTCAGCCTCCACTCGTAGCTAGTGCACGACGATGATCTTCAAGAAGCGACGACGCACCTCCAGTCCAGAAGAAGAGCGCGATGCCCTCGTTGAGGCTCCAGGCGAGCGATGCTTTGCGCCTGCCGGTCGTCTCGCGCCACTCACGCTCGAGGGCCACGCTGCTACCCTTGCGCAGCGCCCAGCCGACGCGGCGAACGACCGACGGCCCGACCTCGCCACTCGCAAGCCGGGCGTTGTATGCGTCGGCGTCGGCCCTGCGACGGGCGAAGGCGA
This sequence comes from Cystofilobasidium bisporidii, assembly GCA_014825535.1. Classification (NCBI taxonomy): domain Eukaryota; kingdom Fungi; phylum Basidiomycota; class Tremellomycetes; order Cystofilobasidiales; family Cystofilobasidiaceae; genus Cystofilobasidium; species Cystofilobasidium bisporidii. Next base: position 36,731 of record MVAK01000120.1, read on the forward strand.
GCAGAAGCCTGTCTGAGAGCGGGCCGGCCTCGCGCGAAGGATCCATCTTCCAGAGACTGGTGCGATTAGGGGTGACGGGAATAGCAGTCATTTCGGACGAAGGCGTCAGCCGATCGCGCGCCTTGTGCAACAGGGAAAAGGCGGAATTGAAGAGGAGGAAGACGTACTCGGTCGCCTGGAGCGTCCGTTTGTAGCCGAGATTCATGAGCGGTGTGATCCAGCTGAACGTGAGCAGCTCGAAGATGTTGGCAGAAGCCAGCGGGGTGACGGGAGCGTCGTCGAGCGACGTCGGCGCCCGCGGGGGCAGGGCCTTTGGCCGATGTAGCTGGTACCACCGCTGCCTGACCTTGGTGGTTGCCAGCCGCTCGTCTTCGGCATTATCGAGTCCCTTGAGCCGCCAGTTGCCACCCACCTTGGCTTTGTCGTCGCTGATGTCCTCGGTGGACCCCTTCTCAAGATCGAGGTCGTTGTGGAGCGGTGCCGAGCTGGGCGTCCGAGGAACAGCCGTGAGCTCGCTGGTCGGTGCGAGCGTCGTCGATGATTGACCGGCAGTCTTGGCCTCCATGCTTGACAAGGGGTGTCCAAGGTCAAGGACAGGGATGGAGGACTGGGGTAGACCCGCCGACAAGGCACGCTCGCTTTGGTCCAAGGGCAGGCAACAAGGTCGGGGGCGACCGCGTGCTGCCTGCTCTCTCGGAGACGGCCGTCTCTGGGCGTGCGTAGCTCGAATCACACAAGTCACACGAGAGTCGGAGACAAAAGGCTCGCCCGCCCTTCGCGAGCTCCCTCCCTCATCCCTTCCCTCGCTCGACCCAGCCGACATCAGAGGCCAGCACCCACTCGTACGTCTCTCAGCCCCTCACTATGGCCTCGATCCAGACGGACCAGATCGACCAGACGCGCCGCACGACGCCGTCGGTGGGACAGTCCCTCTGGACGTTGCCCTTGCGTGTGCTGCCGACGTGGGTTTCGGCCGTGCTCGCCCTTGTCGGCCTCTACTACGGATCAAAGCTGTGGTCGGCCTACCAGCTGCACGTCAAGGCCGAGCGCTACAAGCTCGACCGGCGACGCAAGGCCGGTATCCCCGACTCGGACCGGCGCGATTTCCGCCTCGCCGCCGCCGACGTGCTCAGGGCGCGCAAGGCGCAGGACGAGGAGCGCGAGCGCGAGCGAGCTATGAAGCGTCGTGCTGGTCGGTCGACGGGCGGATGGGAGAAGTTCGGCGAGGCCAACGGTCTGCGCGAGAGGCCCAGCCTACAGCGTGCGTGCTTTGATATCTTCTTCCGTCTTGCCCGAGCTCGGAGGGTGCGTTGAGGGAGGGTGCTCGCCGCCATCTGGCCGCTGGCCCTCTTCGACGTCATCCTCTCCGCCCCGTCCTTCTGGGTGGCGAGCTAACCGAGGCCTCGTCCTCCTTTCGCCGGCTCTTGTAGCTCTCCGCGAGACTTCCATGACTCCGAGCATCCGGTATCCGTCGCTGGGTCCGCAAGCTCCGTTCGTCGCCAGTCCATCCGCTTTTGCGTTCGGCGAAGGCAGCTTGACGCCCAACGGCTACGGTTTTGGCGACTCGGATGACGAGCGGCAGGAGCCGCTCCTGCGCGGGAAGCTCTCTCGGCGCGCTCAGGGAGAGGGCTTTGGCGAGTGAGTTTCTCTCCCTACGGCTTCGATTGACCTTCACGTTTGATGCACTGACCTAGTCTGCGCCGGTCCGTGTGCGCCTCTTGCTCTCTTTCAGCGAGCCCATCCTGCCATCATCCGGCTCGCACACACGCCTCGACTCGCCCGGTTTCAAGTCGCTTTTCCCCTCCCGTCCTTCGTCCAAGCGCTCGCATACGGCTTCCTCCGTCTCCTCACGTGTGAACGCCTCGGACGCCGACGGCCCGAAGCGCATCAAGGTCAAGCAGGAGCCGATGTCGGACGACATCGACCTGACGCTCGTCGACGAGGCGCCCAAGCCCAAGCCCGACCGCACGAGGAAGCGCAATGCCGACGACGAGAGCGCTGACGAGGACCATGAGGAGGATGCCGAAGACGACCTCATGAGCAGCGGTAGCGAGCGCCTCGTCCGCCCGCCGCCCGCGCGCAAGGCCGCTCCGCGCAAAAAGCTGCGCCGGCGCCAACGGTCCGCTTCGGTTGGCTCGAGCGAGGCGTCGGACGCCGATATGGGTTTGGGTTCAGAGCCTGAGGGTCGCTCGCGAGCGACGTCGAGCGACGAGGGCGACGACGACCAGCTGATGTCGTCGTCCTCGCGCTCGCCCTCGCCGCCGCCTCGGCCCGCGCGCAAGCAGCAGCACAAGCGCGTCCTGTCCGAGGTCGGCTCGGTCAGCTCGTCTCTTCCGCGCGCGTCGCTTACGAAGAAGCGACGCAAGTCAAATGGCACTGTCCCTCCTGCGCCCATCTCGGAGGCGACCGACGACGACGACGCCGGGGAGCCTGCTCTTCGGCGCGGTAGCTGGGAGGATCAGCACGGGATCAAGTTCCGCATGGGCGCGAACGGCCGCGGCAGCGAGCGTCTCGTGCTCGTCAAGAAGCAAGTGCGCAAGTTTGACATGCCAGCCGACAGCGAGCACCCGGACCGGGACCAGCTCATCTCGGCCAACATCGAGCAGTGGGTCACCGAGCAAGAGTTCGCCGATCTCAAGGCCCGACGCGCGCTTGCCTGGCAGTCGGATGAGGAGGACGGGGCCGACACGCCCAAAATGCTTGAGCAGGTCGACCCGAGTTCCGTTGACGGATTGCACGCGGTCCTCTTCAACAGCTCGTCACTCGTATGTCGCGTTTCTCGTCTCTTGTCCATTGGTCCCTGCAGCGCAGCTGACTATGCTATTCTCGCACTTTGCATAGGGACGGTCCACAGGGCGCAAGGGCAACCTGTATCAGGTCAAGAACCCGTCGGCAACCCCGCTCCGACCGTCACAGTCGCTGTCGCAAATGCACGACCTCTACACATCGTCCGGTCTCTTCACGACAACCTCGTCCCGGCCGGCATCGCCCGCCTCAAGCGCTGGCGGCACGCCCAAGTCGGCGAACAAGCTGCGCTTCTCGAGCGCGGCAGCCCGCGTGCGAGGCAGTCCGTTCGGTAGCAGCGTCATGAGCCTTGCGCGGCAGGCCAAGGAAGCTGAGGAGCAGAAGCGGCAGGACGATGAGCTCGCAAAGAAGGTCGAGGAGGAAAAGAAGGCCAAGGAGGCGGCGGCGGTCAAGCCTGCGCCCACCTCGGCGCCTGCGCCGCCAGCGGCCCCCAGCCCGGCGCCAACGTCGGCCGCGCCTCCAGTTTCCGGCTCGCCCTTCTCGTTCGGCGGGCCTCCCAAAGAGGCCTCCTCGACGGCCGCAGCAGCGTCCGCACCTTCGCAAAAGCCTTCGGCAGACGCGGCCAACCCTTTCAGCTCCTCCAGCTCGACCGCCGCTCCTGCGCCCACCCCTGCTGCCTCCAATCCCTTCGCTTCAAGGCCGGCGGCCACCTCTCAGCAGCCGGCAGAGGAGCCTAAAGCTGCGCCCGCCAGCGGTGGTTTCAGCTTCGGCGCTCCCTCTAAGCCGGCCGAGTCTACTCCTGCGGCCGGCTCCGCCTCTCCCAAGGTATCCTTCTCCTTCGGCGCACCGGGGGTTAGCAAGCCGGCTGAGCCCGCGGCGGCAAAGCCCCCTGCGTTCAGCTTTGCAGCCCCGTCTTCAACGCCCACGCCGGCCACCAGCACTCCCTCCGAAGGCGCAAAGGCCCCGCCGTCCTTCAACTTTGGTGCGCCTTCGACCACGTCCGCCCCGATATCTCCTGCGCCAGCGAGCTCTGGCTCACTTTCGTTCGGTGCCAGCGCAGCGGCCAAGCCAGAATTGCCCAAGGTAGACGCGCCCAAAGCGCCTTCATTCTCGTTTGGTGCCCCATCGGCCACCACTCAGGCCGCAAGCCCTTCCACTACAGCTTCGACATCGGTGCCGTCCTTCTCTTTTGGAGCGCCTCCTATGTCCACAACGCCAGCAGCAGCCCCTGCCAATGCCACCTCTTCCAACGCTTTCGGCTCAGCCTCGACGTTCGCCGCACCTGCCGCGTCATCCTCACCCGCGCCGTCCTTTTCCTTCGGCGGCAGCTCAACCTCCACCCCCTCTGTTGGCAATGGCCCTGCATCAGCAGCGGGCAGCGCGCCCAAGTTCTCATTCGGCGCGTCAGCTTCTGCACCTGCACTTGGTGCGTCGATCCCGCCAACGCCCGGCACGGCGACGCCGCCCGCGTCATTCTCGTTCGGTGCCAAGCCTGTGGACGGCGCGACGGCGCCGACCAAGCCAAAGGCGACCTTCTCCTTCGGCGGCGGCGCGGGAGCTGGGTCGGGAGGCTTTTCATTCGGCTCCAAGTAGGCGCGAGCATGTATGCACAGCATCGAAGATGGTCATGTCCAGTCTCGAATCAACCCTCACGCTCACATGATTTCTCGTCAGCCTCGGAGTCGCCGACGTCAACCGACCCGCTCTGCACTGCGCCGCCGGTGTCGGGTGCCTCGTCGACGGTCCCGCCTCCCTCCGCCGCAGCTGTATCAGCCGCAGCCTGGCTGCTACGGACTCGTAGGAAGGTCTGCCGTTCGATGCCTGGCCCTCGCAGGGGCAGCATGGGAGGAAGCGCGTCAGCGAACGTCGCTCCGCAGCCAAGAAGACGTCAATGACGACTGGCGCACCCTCGAGGCGGCGCAGCCTCGCCCCCTGACGGAAGGGCAACCGAGAAGGGGGTTAGAGCCAGACTCCGCGCCTGAAAGCGTCCACTGACCATGGGCACTCACAGTCACGAGCAGCCGTGCGAAGAGCTCTCTGTAGAGCCTGACCTCGCGGAGCAGATCGTCTTCGTCCAGGCCGACAGACCTTTTGACGTTGGCCATGCAGAACTGGTCAATCAACTGGCCGCACGCACAGGGATGACTCATCGCTATGCGGAAGCGACGCACGTCTCATCCGTTTCCTGCTCCCAGAGTGCTCCAAAGGCTCCTGCGGCTCCACTAATGGCGTTGATGTCCCTGAGGCGGGTGCGACAGGTCAGTGATTTGGCGCGCACCGCACTGTCAGAGGGAAGGACGAAGGGGAACCGACCTCCTTTGAACGTTGCGATCGGCGAGCAGCAGGGTTCTGGCCTTGCTATCCTTTGGCATGAGGCTGATGAGCATCTTTCGCGACTGCGACTCGAGCTGGCATGCGCTAAGGCACAAGAAGGGGGTTGATAGCTCTCAGCACGATACGCACCAGACGGGATGGACGAGGTGGACAGTCGCAAGACGGACATTTTGAGCGCCTCGTCCGACAGGTCTGTCCAAAGTTCTCGGCGCTCCTCGGGCGGAGGCGCCGGCCGACCCTCGAGCTCCCTATCGAGCCGGCTCCAATGCTCTTGGACGAAGTGCGCGTGTGAGTGGACCTCGTCCTCCGCAGGCGGCTTGCTCTGGGGACCTCCCTGGTCGACGTGCTCAGCGCGAGCGCGCCGAGCTGTCGCGAGACGGTCCTCGCTCGCTTGCTCGACCACGGCGGTCACGGTCTGGATCTGCGCATGGGGACGTGGGACAGTTTCGGACTGAGTGACGACTCTTGGTCAGGTTAAAAAGAGGTCGAGGCTTACAGCAAAGGAGGCGATGACGGGTACTAGAAAGGCACGGGGTGGGACGCAGACCAGTGAGCATGAGCTCGGCCGCCGAAGCAGAAGCTTGCGATCACCAAGTCTCACCGGCCACGATGGAGTACAACACGAAAAAGACGCGGCCGAAGCTGGAGGTGGGCGCGAAGTCACCGTATCTGGGGCAGCAGGCAAGGTCAGCCTGTCGCACAGCAAGGCACAGAAGCGAGCTTGGCGACTCACCCGATCGTGTAGAATGTGACCTGCACACGGCGCAAGAAGTTCAGCCGACATGTGACGGAGGAAACTTGAAGTTTTTGATCTGTGGAAGGCCATCGGAGAAACTCACATACGAAAAGTAAAGCGAGTCTCCCATCTGCGGACAGGGGAGGGGGGTCAGGCGTTTGTTCACAACTCAGATCGAAGGCGAGACGACAAACCGTCCAGTGTTCGGAGAACTTGAAGACAACGGAACCGAGGACCCAGAAGGACAAGAAGCTGACAGTCGACACGATCTGTCATGCAGCATCGTCCTCAGGAATGCGTCGGAGCGGCAGTGACGACCAAAGAAACGCACCATGTCGTGGACCTTGGACATTTTGTGCTCTCGCTCCTCCATCTGAGAGAGGAAGTCCATCTCTTCCTTTAGGCCCCACGCCTGCTCGCTGTCGGCGCTCCGGCCTTGTCGTGCAAGCAGCAGCCTCTGCGCACTGTACTTGTCTCTCCGATGTTCTGCTTGTTGAGTAAAGTCTGGTCGGCGACGATTTGCATCAGTGAGGAGGGGAGGAAGCAATGAGAGATAGGAGGAAGAAGCAGGAGTCGCACAGCCGACAATGATCGAGATCTGAAGTGAGCGAGCGGTGAATGATCTTAGTGACGGGCCGTGGACGCGGAAGCAGGCGTAACACACCTGGTTTGCCAGCAGCGCAATGGCCGATATCGCAAAGGGGAACAGCAGAATCTTCGTCGACGTCTTGGTCGGCGCGAAGTCGCCGAACCCGACCGTGAGGCAGCTGACGATTGAGAAGTAGACCCCGTCAAAAAAGTACCAGCCCTCGATCTTGGAAAAGATGAGGGCCTGGATGCCGATCACCGACACAAACGCGAGCACCGACAGCATGAAGTGGCGGCCGTCAACGCGGATGCGGATCGAGTCCTTCCAGTCCTGTCGTCGCTGGATGACAAAGTGGAAGAGGAGGAGGATGGCTACGACGCCCGACAGCCCGCAGCTGAAGACTGGGGAAGGGAGGGAGCGGAAGAGAGGGGTCGTCGGGATCAGCCTGCTAGGGGCTGGACGAAGGAAGACGGAGGGGAGGCCGGGGAAGGGGGGAGGGGCAACGTCACGCACCGGCACACCAGAAGCCCTGGCCGTACGAGTGGTTGGCCGACCTAGTGCTGATGCGGCCGTAGAGGCTGAGGTTGACGACCTCGACGATCGTCTTGATCCAGAACGCGACGAGCGGCGCCTCGACGACGAGCGCCCGGACCGACAGCACGTTGGACGAGAAGCGGACGATCAGGAGCGCGTTGCCAATCACGCAGAAGGCGAGCGAGACGGCGCTCATCGCGATGGATGCAACAAGCCCCCTCTCCGGCTGGCCATTGACGACTACGTGGCAGCGTCGGGACGGAGCGTAAGCTGGCTGTGGTAAGTGGTGGAAGCAAAGAAAAATTGAGCTGGTCGAGGGTCGGCTCCGCCACCGGCGCCTTTCCAAGCTCGCAACGGGGTTTCAGCATGACGTTCGGCCTTACAGAACCAGCTCTGCGTCAGGGCCGGGATGTCGAGCAGCGTGACCTGCCAGCATAGTTGTATGTTGTGAGCGTCCGCTCAACGTGGTGTAGAAGCGTGCCCCAGTCGGAGGCTTCGTGAACGCACCAGAGGTGCCAGTATAGCCGCGCCCAGGGGATACGAGCGAGCGACGTGACGCAGTCGCTTGAGCGCATGCGAGGGCTTACAAGCGGATGTGGGCATGACTTGCGTTTGGAATCTCGTGCGCGTTTGAAAGAGAGCTCGGGGGACGAAGCGAGGTGGGGGTCGTGATCGTCGAGAGTCCTAGCGAGTCGCTACCGCGGTTCGCCCTTGGCCGCCGAAGTCGTGTTCGCCGATGGCCGCACGTACAAAGCTGACCGACACACCGCAGCTGACCAGAAGCCTAGGCAGAGTAGTGCTGTATAGGGTAGTCATGATATGCGAGCATGAGAGAAGCATGCAGCGCTCGCGCCGGAGAGATGTCAGGGGGGAAGTGGGACCGCTAGGGATGCAAGATGGTACAAATACAAGGGCCTCTTGTGAGAGGCCGCGAGGCAGGCCAGCGCGATGCGAGGCTGCAGAGCGCGACATATGGGAAAGTGACAAAGCTAGGGCTACAGTGGGAAGAAGTAGTCGGGCGCCGTTCGGCGAGGCTAGGCGAAAGCCGCGGTGTGGATCTTGCCGCTGTCCGCGACGAGAAGCCCGACAGTCGACGTGCTATCCCTTTTTGCCTTTGGGTTCGTTGACTTTGACCTCGAGTTGGCGTCCGTCGGAGGCCTGGACCTCGATGGCGCCGTCCATCTCGTTCATGATCTCCATCTCTCGCTGGGCCCGGTCGCCATCGACTGAGCCCTCTTCTGCGTGCTCGTCACGGACGCGCAGAAAGGCTTGCCGGTTGGTGCCTGTTGAGATGAAGCAACTCAATGACGTCAACAAGAGCCTTCCTGAACTGGTATGGAGAGAACCGACTAACCTTCGAGGCGGCGAAGTTGAGCACCCTGCAAGTTGCGCGCGAGAGAAGAAGGGAGTCTCATCAGCTCGAAAGCAAAGAGCGCTGTCATCAGGCGAAGGAACGGGCGCACCACCACCAGCAACTTCGCAAAGGTCTCACGATAGCGCTTCACGCTACGCAGGAACTCCTCATCATTGGAGCCGGCCAGCCTGTTGTCCGATGAGCGAGCGGGAGGGCAAGGTCTCGTCAGCGTAGCCGCACAGAACACGCACGCAGCGCAGATTGGGGCGGGCAGCGCGCGCACTCATCCTCCTCCTTCCACAGTTGCTGGAGCTCATCACTGTCCGCGCCGATGGCGGTGATGTCTCTGTTGCAGGAAATGAAAAGCGTCAGAAGGTCGCAGGAGGACTTTAAAAGGCACTTGAGCCGACAGACCTGCGCTGGACGTTGCGGTCGGCGCGAAGGAGAATTTGAGCCTTTCCAGCCTTCGGCAGCGTACCGATCAGCATGCTCCTCGAAAGTGACTCCAGTTGACACGCGCTGTGAGGATGCTGGACTGTCAGCGGCTGGCGATTGGGCCGGCGACACACGCTGGTCCTGGAAAACTCACAGGTCGAGCGCCTCGTCGACGAGCTTCGACTGCGACTGCCGCCGCTCCTCGTCCGACCCACCCGCCGAAGACTCGGTCTGCTCTTCGGCTTGGCGCTCGAGCTTGGCCCAGTTGTCGAAGACAAAGTGCGCATGTGGGTGGAGGTCGTCGCGCGTCTCTTCCTCCTTGTGCATCGGGTCGGCATCCGGTTCAGCGCGAATAAGGTGCTCGCGCGCGAGTCGCTGCGCAGAGAGCTCCCTCTCGCTCATGCGCTCGACTACTGTCGTGAGGGTCTGGACCTGCAGTTCAAAGGGGGAGGAGAAGGTGGGGGAGGTGAAAGTCAGTTATTGGCGGGTGTCAGTGAGGCGGCACAATGCGAGACGCACAGCGAAAGAGGCGACGACAGGGACTGAGAGCAGTGAGTCGGACGGAGCGCGGGACCGCGAGGCCAAAAGGGATTTGGTCAGCATAAGCCCGATCGCCGAGGGAGGGGACAACGATGATGAGACGCACCGGCTACGAGGGAGTAAAGCACAAAGAAGACGCGGCCAAAGTTGGAGATCGGCGCGAAGTCGCCGTACCTGTGATGATCGACACAGTCAGCTTGCGGCGCGCGTTGCGCAGAGGGAAGCTTGGCGACGGACCCGAGTGTCAGATAAAAGACCTGCAGACGTCATTCAGAGTCAGTAACTGTCCTACAATGGTGGCGGGACGAAGCGTCACAGGAGACACTGGGGATCGACTCGACTTACAAAAGAGAAGTAGAGCGAGTTGCCCATCTGCAACGAGCCGTGCACGTCAGCAGTGCGCAGATCGATGCTCGGTTAGAGAAGAAAGCGACGGACTGTCCAACTCTCCGAATACATGAAAATGACGGCGCCCAAGATCCAAAACGACAGGAATCCAGAAAGGGAGAGCACCTGCGGCCGCAGCAGGAAGGGGAGGGGTCGTCAGCGGCTGATCGAGCAGAAATGGGGGGACCGAGCGGCCTCGAAACGGCCAGGCGCACCATGTTGTATACTTGTGACACCCGCCGCTCGCGTTCCTGCATCTGGGTCAAAAAGTGCATCTCCTCCTTGAGCCCCCAGCGTTCCGCGTTGTCGGCCGATCGGCCTTGCCGCGCGAGGAACAGCTGCTGGGCGTGGTACTTATTGCGGCGAAGCTCAGTCTGGTGGGCGAAGTCTGCGAGGCAAGGAAAGGCCCGGTCAGCGGCCTGGGGGTTTCATGCGCAAGAGAGGAGAGGACGAACATCCGACGATTGTCGAGATCTGTTGCGGACCGGGAGAAGGTGGTCAGGAGAGATGAGAACCGGGGGAAAGCAAAGGTGAGGGCGCGACGCACCTGATTCGCCAGTAGCGCAATCGTGAGGATCGTGAAGGGGAACAGCAAGATCTTGGTCGACGTTTTGGTCGGCGCAAAGTCACCAAACCCGACCGTGAGGCAGCTGACGATTGAAAAGTAGACCCCGTCAAAGAAGTACCAGCCCTCGATCTTGGAGAAGATGAGGGCCTGGATGCCGATCACCGAAACGAACGCGAGAACCGACAGCATGAAGTGGCGACCGTCGATGCGGATGCGGATCGAGTCCTTCCAGTCTTGTCGCCGCTGGACGACAAAGTGAAAGAGCAGCAGGACGGCAACGACACCTGACAGCCCGCAGCTGAAGACTGGGGACGAGGGAGCGGAAGAAAGAGGTTGTCGGGATCAGCGAGGCCGCGGGCTGGACGGTGGTGATCGGAGGGCAGGCATGCATCAACGTCACGCACCGGCGCACCAGAAGCCCTGGCCGTACGAGTGATTGGCCGACCTGGTGCTGATGCGGCCGTAGAGGCTGAGGTTGACGACCTCGACAATCGTCTTGATCCAGAACGCGACGAGCGGCGCCTCGACGACGAGCGCCCGGACCGATAGCACGTTGGACGAGAAGCGGACGATCAGAAGCGCGTTGCCGATCACGCAGAATGAAAGCGAAACGGCGCTCATCGCGATCGAGGCGCTGCTATCGGCCGTCGGTGCGCCGTAAAGGTCTGGGTTGGACAGGCAGTTTGGTGGGAGGAGGGAAAGGAAAATGCCCCAAGGGTCAGCCGAGTTCGACACGAGCACCTCAAGCAAGCGCAGCCCCAACCGCTACATACAGTACCATCTTTGTGAGAGAGCCGGAATGTCCAGCAAAGTGATCTGTCCGCGCGTCCAGCGAGCGATCAGCTAGTGGACTCGAGCAAGAGCGAGGAGGGCAGGAGAGAGACAGGCTGGAGCTGCCGAGGCTCGAGGGCTGAAAGACGACGCACCAAGGGCGCGACCACGGCGGCGCCGAGCGGGACGCTGCTGGCCACCCGCTGAACGATTTGCTTGTTGTGCGTATGCTCATGACTGCAGACGGAGCCGGCCATCGAGTCGCGAGTGTTGGGCCGTATGGGGGGAGGATAGGTACGTTGGACGTCGAAAGGACGGCAAGCCCGAAAGGACGACTCGAGGGGGGCGAGCGTGTTTGTGTAGGCTGCTGTGCGCAGCAGCTCTCAACGCGTCACGCCTGTCGGCCGGCGGGTCGCGTGAGCGTACGATCGACAGTGTAAAGACTTTAGCAGACTCCGCTCCGCGAGACTCATGGCCAAGAGCACTTGGCCGGCAGGGCGACGATGGCGGTGCACAGCGACGAGGACGCAATTCGGCAGGGTCCAAGCCGAAGATGCGCCGCAATATTCGATATGGTGAGACGGAAGGACCACTGGGCAAAACAAAGGTCTATTTTCTTGGAGAAAGGGAGGCAGGATTCGCGCTGGTCAGCGGCCGCCTTTGAACGGAAGCAACAGTGAGAGGTCGGCAGCTGTCAATGGAACGATTCAGACCTGTCAATATGGAGATTGACCAACTGGAATGGTAGATGGAACGGGGATGATGGCCGTGGGCTGGGCCGTTACAAAGCCGCTGAACGAAGAATCTTGATCTGGACCTGTGCCAGTGCGCAGGAGCTTTTCGAGAAGAAGCCGGAGAGGTGGGCGGGCGAGAGGGGGACGGGATGAGGGGAAACAATCGAATGCGGTTGTTGAGCTGCATGGTAAGGACAAACCATCAACTGTGCGACGGTCAAAACTTGAAGCCCACGCGATATCATAGGCGCGAACGGAAAGAGTGTCATGTTTTACAGGTGCTCGCGTATGCGGGTGATGCTCAGACAGGGGCGCGATATGTTACAATGGTGCGATCTACACGAATGCAAGCTGGTGGGGTGAACAGGTGTTGAATTTCTGGTGAGATAATGAGTGAGAGTAAGAATGGACTGGTACACGCATGTCGATGCAAATTGAAGGATCCGGAAGGGAGTCTATTTGTTCTTGGGCTTGTCGTCTTCTTCCTGCTCGTCGACCTCCTTGATCTGCTCCTCCTCGGTGCCGTTGTCCCGCTTTTTGTCGTTCCGCTTGCTCTTGCTGCGCCTCTTGCCGCCCTTCTGATCATCTTTGTCGCCGTCCTCGTCGTCGTCCTTCTTGGCCTTTACTTCAAGCTGCTCGCCGTCGGACGTTTGGACTTCGACGTCGCCGTCCATGTCGTCCATCTCCTTGCGCTCCTTCTCGGCCCGCTCGCCGGTGATGGAGCCGTTGTCCTCATCTTTTTCGGTGCGGACTCGAAGGAAGGCTTGCCGTTCTTTGCCTGCAGCGCAGAGGTGGAGGAGGAGGATCGCGCGTCAGCACTTGTGGTAGTCTGGATCGAGAGACAAGATCGACAAACGAACCCTCAAGACCGCGGATTTGCGCACCCTGGCAGATTGCGTTTGTGATGGCAAGAAGCTGGTGAGCGCGCGCACGATCGAGCGATAGATGCAGATTGGACAGACTGTGACCAAGAACTTTGCGAACGTCTCCCGGAAGAGCCTAAGGCTGTTCATGGGGTCCTCGGTGGTGGTGCCGACGAGTCTGGGTTCGGCCGCGTGGGTCAGACGTCTCGGTAGGGAGCGAAGCACGGTTCTCCAAGAATGAAAACGAAGACGCACTCGTCCTCCTTCTTCCAAAGATCGCGCATGTCGTCGCTGTCGGCTCCGACGGCCGTGATGTCTCTGTGAGACCGGAAGGTGCCACAAGGCGAGGGATTCAGTGGCTGCACAATCGCATCAGGTGGAGCGACAGCATACGCACCTTCGCTGGACGTTGCGATCAGCACGGAGCATGACCTGTGCCTTCTCACCCTTGGGCAGCGCGCTGATGAGCATGCTTCTCGACAGCGACTCGAGTTGGCAGCCACTGCGAAGACGGCTGATCGTCAGTCGCTATTGCCCTTCACGAAGTGAGGCAAGCGCTGAGCATCTCACAGGTCCAAAGCTTCGCTGATCAGGTCCGATTTGGATCGATGCGGCTCTTCGGCCAAATCGTCCTCCTGAGCCTCGACGTCCCGGTCGAACCGGTTCCGGATGCTGTAGACGAGGTGCTGATGGGCGTGCAAATCATCCTTTGACGATTCCTCTTTGTCGACCGGGTCGGCGTCCGGGTCCCTATGGATGTGGTGCTCGCGAGACTTCAGCTGATTCTCGAGATGGTTTTTGCTCAGTCGCTTGATGATCGTCGTCAAGGCCTGGACCTGAGCGCCGAGATCGGTCGGCAAGAGGATGAGAGGTCAGTCAAGTTATGGCGACCTCTCTGACAGACGAAGCAAAGCAAGATGGGGCTCAAGATAAGGCAAGAAAGACTCACGGCGAAGGAGGCAATGACAGGAACTGTGTGGGGTATATGACGGGGGCCAGGCGTCAACGCAGGTCCAAAGCAGGTCGCAGCGAGAAGGAAGCGCAAAGAAGCGACCGACCAGTGAATAGGCTGTAGAAAACGAGGAAAACGCGACCAAAGCTAGACGTCGGCGCAAAGTTGCCGTATCCAATAGTCAAAAAGAAGACCTGAGAGGCGGCACAACAAGATAGGGCGACGATTCAGCACGACAGGGTGGGTCGACAGCTCAGCAGAGTACCGAAAAGGAGGCGTCTAGAAAAGCAATAAAAAGAGTGAGGTAAAGCAGTAGATACTCACGAGCGCGAAGTACATCGCGTTGCCCGTCTGCAAGGGGCGATGCGCAGGGTCAGCCGATGAGGCGGGCAAAAAGATGTAAGAGAAGTCTAAGCGCCAACGCACCGACCAGTTCTCCGAGTACTTGAAGATCACGCCGCCGAGGAGCCAGAATGTGCAAAAGATGACGAGCGAGAAGGCCTGTGAGGATGCGACGAAAGTCAGTACAACGGCAGACGTCACCATCCTCGAGCGCGAAGACTTGCCATGTTGTAAAGCTGCGAAATCTTGCGCTCGCGCTTCTGCATCTGCGTCAGGAACTCCATCTCTTCCTTGAGCCCCCACTGCTTCTCGTCCTCGACTGAGCGACCCTGCTTGCTGAGAAAACGCTGCTGGGCGCGGTACTTGTTGCTGCGCAGCTCGGAGCGGTTGCGGAAGTCTGAGAGCCCGAGGTGCGGAGACAGACCGTCAGGGTCAGCATGGTTGATGAGCCGCTACGCCAGCCATCAAGAGAGCGCAAAGAAGAATAAGACGGACAGCCGAGAACTACAGAGATCTGATGTGGAGCGAAGCAGGGCGCGGATCAGCATCGGACTGGAGGATCGAAAGCGAGAAGGTGGCTGGCCCGCTGAACCCACCTGGTTGGCTAGCAGTGTGAACGCAAGAATCGTGAACGGGAAGAGGATAACCTTGGTCGCAGGCTGGGTCGGGGCAAAGTCGCCGAACGAGAGCGTCTGCAGATGGCCGTTTGTCAGTACGCAGGAGCCCTCGAGACGAAGTGGAAGAAACTGGCCCCCGTGGGCAGAGGGGGGATGGGGGAGGGCTGGCGGCTTCGCATTAGGACCTACCAGGCATGTGACGACCGAGTAGTAGACGCCGTCAAAGTAATACCAGCCCTCGATCTTGGAGAAGACGAGGCCTTGGAGGCACATGACGGCGACGAAGGCCGAGACTGAGAGCCACATGTGCCGGCCGTCGATGCGGATCTTGAGCGAGTCCTTCCAGTCCTGTCGGCACTGGACGATGAAGTGGAAAGTGAGGCAGAGGGCCACGAGTCCCGAGAGTCCACAGCTGAAGGCTGCGAGATCGGGAGGGAGAAGGACAAGCAGGAAGGAGAAGGCAGGGGCGAGGTAGGCCCGACGTCAGCTTGGGCGAACGCGTCGACGAACGCCACAACGGTGCTTCGGAGTCAACGCACTGGCACACCAGAAGCCCTCGCCATACTGAAATCTGGCCACTGGGCTGCTGAGGTTGCCGTACATGCCGAGGTTGACGAGCTCAAAGATGGTCTTGACCCAGAACACGACCAGCGGCGCCTCGACAATGAGCGCACCGACGTCCAGTTTGTTTGACGAGAACCGGGCGAAGAGCAGGCCGTTGCCGATCGCGCAGAGGGATAGCGAGATGGCACTGAACGCCATTGAGGTGGCATCGTCGTCTCTAGGATCGCCTTCGACGACTGCGATGATAGGAAGCAAGGCAAGGACGTCAGGTCCGAAGGACTGGCGAGGAGGAAGCCAGCCGGCCGGGACGCGCGCGACGTGCTGCCGCGATGAGCAACTCACAGTACCAAGGCTGGGACAAAGCCGGTATGTCAAAGAGTGCAATCTGCAGGCACCAACAGGCAAGGTCAGCGTGCCGAGATGGGAGAAGGTAGAGCAGGGCGAGGGACGCTGGAGCAACGCTGGGCAGGTGGGCTGGAGGGACGGACCAGAGGCGAGACGACGGCGGCCCCGAGTGGCACGGACCGCGCGAGCTTGTGGACGGTGTCGACCTTGGGCAGATGCTTGTTGATGGACTCCCGCATGCAGCAGGCGGGGCAGAAGTGCCTTGTTGAAGGGAGAGAGGAGGGAGGGAGGGAGGATGAGGGCAAGGAAGAAGACAGGTGGCCTGCCTGTCGAGCTCGAGCCAGTTCGAGCGAGCATCGCCCGCGTGTGGGGCCGACCGGGGTTCGAGACTCTTGTTTGGGCCGGGCCAGCGCAGATCGCTGCGTCTTGCATGCGCAAGTGCAAGTGCGGTCCTGGCGCACTTGTCGAAGTGAGGCGCGCGGTGATCAGCGCGCGCAGGGCCATCTGCTCTCGTGGCTGGGGAAGAGACGTGCGGTCAACGCCCGCACGACCTGGCCAGACCCGCGCACCTGGGGGAAGGCTGGGCGGGACTGGTTGGAGAGCAGGGGGTCCCTGCGGCCAACCGCCGAACCGTCGCGCGGCGCGCGCGTACCGGAATCACACATCGCCTGCGGCACGTCTCTGGCCATGCAGGCCTCTCGCCGCCAGCGCCAGCTCAGGGTGTGGAGGGTGGGTGAGCGATCGTGTGGCGGCTGGTGTGCGAGGGATGCGAGGCGAGACGTGACGAGGTGATGGTCGGTACGACCCGTCGTCGATCGCCTGCTCTGCTCTCCTCGCTCACTGCGCCGCGCAGAAAGCTTTCAGCTTTCGGCAGCCCACGCAGATCGCTGCGTCTTGCATGCGCAAGTGCAAGTGCGGTCCTGGCGCACTTGTCGAAGTGAGGCGCGCGGTGATCAGCGCGCGCAGGGCCATCTGCTCTCGTGGCTGGGGAAGAGACGTGCGGTCAACGCCCGCACGACCTGGCCAGACCCGCGCACCCCGAACCTCCCGACCGGGCCGCTGCTCCAGGCCCTTCTCGGAGCGTGCGCGCTGGTCTGTGCTGACGCCCGAGAGCCCTGCCGGGCCTGGATGGCACGCAACAAAAGACGAGCATGAGTATTCCACCCACCAACGGCCCCCAATCAGGCGAGCAGACGAAGTGCGGTCGGAGCGGCCTCCTCGTGCCCGCGCAAGTAGACCTCGTACGCGAGCGAGCGCCAGCGTCCCTGAAGGCGAATCCGCTCGATCTCGACGCCCGCCGCGTAGAGGAAGCACGCGCCGCCGATGCGCAATGAGTGCCCGAACCCCGCAGCCTCGCCGTCTTCCGGTAGCAGCGACGACAACCATCGCAGGAGGTCGGATCGCAATAGTGGTCGTAGCCCGCCCGGCGCCCGGTCGTCCCGCCAGGCGAAAGCGTGCGCATTGGGCCCGGGCCCGTTGATCCGCCGGTGCCGCAGCCACGCGCGAAGGGGGCAGAGAGGCTCGGACTCCTCCGGCACGACGACGTCCTGTGGCTGGCCTGGTGCGGCCGTTTTGGCGCGCGGGAGGCGGATGCGTGCGAACCAGTGGCCGGCCCCGTTCTTGTCCAGCCGAATCGACCGTGCCGAGGCGTGGGTTGACGGTGAGTAGTCGGCCTCTGAGGTCACGGTGATCTCTCCGCACCGTAGTAGTCCGAAGAAAGCCATGGTTGTTGCCGCCCATGCGGCCGCGCCGAACGGCGTTTCGAGCGAGCCTCGTGTGCGGATTTTGAGGAGCTGAGACGTGGTGAAGGGTGGCCGCGGTGGCTTCTTGAAGGCGCCCAGCTGGACGTTTCGGACGCCCTTTGCCTCGCGCCTGAGCGCTGCCTCTTGCGCCGGCGACAGCGCCCAAGGAATGTTGAGTCGGGCGTGCCAGTCTCGAAGCAAGAAGGCATACTCGAGCGCGGTGTCGACCGCGATAGGAGGGTCGTACTTGAGCTTGAAACGCGTGTCGCCGGGTGCTGGGACAAGTGTCGCCCATAGGACGAAGGACCGAAGGGTGTCGAACGACACCGGCGCGCGCGCGGTCTCGGGGACGCCGACCGCGTCGCAGTAGCGGTGGAACTTGCCTAAGGCGGAGCCGAGCTTGGTCTGCGAGCGAAGCACCTTCCGCTGGGCCAGCCGGTGTGCGGCCAAAAGCTCCGGGTGAGTGCGCAGAAGGCCGTCCTCGTCGGCGGCGTTCACCGCGGACCATGAGTCAGCGCGCTCCCCTGCGAGCACGTCGGGCCGAAGAAGAGAGGGTGCACCCGGTAGTCGAGGTCGTTCCCTCGCGGAGGGGCCGTTGTATGCGTCGACGTCGACTAGCGGCGGCGAAGGCGGTACCGGGGGCGGCAGCGGGGCGAAGGCGACCTGTCGCCGCCGAGCGGCGGCCCGCTCCAGCGCCCTCTCGAGTGCAGCCGGGTCGGTCGGGGCGAGCGCGGCGGCAGCTCTCGCGATCTCGTCGTGCGCGGACGGGTTCACCTGTGCCTGCATCGGAAAGACCGTGACGGTGGAGGCGGCCGTCGGCGGGGGCGTCCACTGCTCGAGCAGGCCGCCCAGGACGTCCGGCAACGGGACGAAGTGCCGTCGGGCGCCGGCCCCGAGTGCGCGTTCGACAGCCGCTCGGTCGCCCCGGGAGGCCGCGTCGGCCGCGACGTTGTCTTCCGTGCTGACGCGCCGGGCGGTCAGGTCGACGCCGAGCCGTGCGCAGTGGTCGTACGTCGTCTGGAGGACCTCGTTGACGTGGTGATCGCGGCTACGCCCCCGCCCTACGCCGGCCTCGACGACAGTGTTGTCCGTGTAGACCGCGACGGCGGAGCCGGCCGCGCGCGCGGGAGTGAGCAGGCCGAGGCGCTCGACGAAGAGGAGGCCGAGCAGGACCGCCGTCGCCTCAGCCCAGGCGATGCCGCGGTCGAGTGAGCCGAGGTCGCCCGCGCCCGCCCAATGCCATGCCGCCCAGTTCTGGCCAACGACGACGCCGATCCCGAAGGAGGAGGAGGCGTCGCCGTACCAGCTGATGTCCAAGACGGCCTGATCGAGGGGGCGACGCGTCGGCAAGAGTGGGACCATCCGTCGCACCCACTGGAGGTCGGCGACGAGACCCTCCGGCGACGTCAGGGCGACGTGCTCGTGTCTCGAGCGCAGGACGCGCACATGCTGGCGAAGGCTGGCCAGGAACGGCCGCACGAGCGGGTAGATCGTCGCAAAGAAGATCAGCTTTCCGTGGAGCGACTCTGCCTCGCGCGCCGAGTGCCGCACCTCGCCGCCGCCGGCCGTCCACTCGTCGAGCAGGAGGAGAGTTCCGGAGACGCGCTCGTCGTCGAAGCCTACGGACTGGTCATCAAGTCGCCAGCGGAAGCCGAGGTACGAGAACGACGACGACCAGTCGGACGTCTTCTCCGTCGCGAACGAGAGCCCGACGCGGCGGAACGGTGCGAGGAAGTCGTCGACCGTGGGGAAGGGCGCGCCGCCCCTCGCGAACGTGGCCGTGTCGTCGACCCACCGCACGGTGCGCGTGCCGAAGAGGCGCTCGGACGCCGCCGCGACCAGGTCACCGAGCAGGCCGAACACGCCCGTCGCGGACCGCAGGCCGAACGGGAGGCAATGGTCGACATAGACGCCGCCGCGCCAGGAGAGCGCGAGGCCCGGCTGCTCGGACCTCCTTATAGGCACTTGGCGGTACGCCGACTTGAAGTCGGTGTTGAAGGCGCGGCCCGCCGGGCCTGCGTCGATCGCGTGCTGACGGCAGGTGTCGAACGCGTCGAAGGTGGCCGTCCAGTCGTCTTTGTCGATCGACGCGTTGACAGCCGCGCCGCCGGGGGGGTCGAAGGAGAAGTCCTGCACCATGCGACGGCCCGCGCCGCCCTTCTTTGCGACCGTATGCAGGGGTGAGGTCTGAAAAGGGCCCATGACCCGCTCGAGCTCCACCGGGTCGAAGGGACCGCTCATTCTCCCGGCCGCCACCTCCTTGCCGATGTATTTCGTCACGAACTCCGCGTCAGGGTGGTCTTCGTGACGGTGATTTGGCGGCATCCGAGTCTGATGCACAGTCGGGACCCCGGCTGGGAAGCCCTCGCGTGCGAGCGTCGGAAGTGCTCCGAGGCGGTCGTCCCCTGCGAGGCCTGAGCGCAAGAGCAGCGCCTGCATCTCTTGGCCGTCGAGCGCGGTTGCGACCCGGCGTGGGTCGGCCAGCGGGGCTGCAAAGGGGGTAAGTGGGACCCATGGTCTGAGGTCAGCGCGGTCGTCGGCGCGTCGCGTTGGTCCCCACGGCGAGGTGGAGGGCGCGCACCTCGCGCGCTCGAGGTCTTTGCCGGTTCTCGACGCGTCTCGGCGCCGTCTCTCTCCTCGCGTAACGGGACCCGCACATCCGTCTCGCGATCTGCAGGCGTCGGGAAGGAGGTGCCGAACCGGTCGGGGTGGGTCAGCCCGCGCGTGCGCGTGTCCGCGCCGCGTGGCCCCGCGCAAGGACGCACCAGGCTCCTGCTGGCTGCGTTGGTCATGATGGTCGTTAAAGGTCGTGAAAATATCGTTGGCATGGGTCCTAGCAGTGTGCGCTGCAAGCGCCAAAAGGAAGTACAGGACCGGCCAAGGGGTCAGCCTGCGCGCGCGCG